>JAUTWP010178812.1:0-18425 GCA_033042655.1 Cyathermia naticoides | reverse complement strand
TCATGTTTTTATATACACTTTCCATAATTATAATCCTTGAAAGGAATTAAAACAACCGAAATAATACGGTTCTAATATATGTACCTTTAAAATCAGGTTTTTTTTACCATAAATTTATACCCAGTGTGTGCATAAGATCTCAGGGCATATGTCAATATATTTTGGATTGAATTATGTTCTATATTCACAACATAGATTACCAATTACATATGACACAGATCTCAAATTTAATATTTCATATGAAATAAAATATGTTATAGATACTTTAATTCATAGTATAAAAAACGCCAATCTTTTATCTTTATGCAGTATAGGTTTCGTTGTTTTGGCATGTAAACTAAACGAGCAATATGCATTAATTGACGTGCACTAGGCAAAATTACGTGCACTCGCCAAATTTACCAATTGTAGTTTTTATTATAAATGTAAGAAATGTTTCAATTATTATTAATAATAATAATTAAAAAACCTTTAAAAATCCTTATTTTACCAGTAAGTATGTTGTAAAAAAAATATTACTATTAATAAAATATACTTGGGGCAAAAACAAATTGGGACGAAATTGGTAACAGTTATAATAACGTAGTCGGGGAATGCCCACCACGTGACTCAAAAAATAATACGTCACGGCTCTACGATCCAAATAGCCCTTATTTTTTTCTGAATTATTGCCCGTACCAATAATTCAATTGTTTTTACAAAATATCAATATTAAGTGGGTTATGGTGGTTATGTAGATGATTAAATAAAGTCCTTTTAGGGACAAATCAAATGTATATATTTTCAGATAATGCATTGTTGGGTCATTAATTAGGTCAACCATCCGTGGGAGAGTGCCTTTAATGATAAAGTTATACAAATATTTCAATTTACAGGCAATAGCAGAGGGTAATTAGCATAATTAGAAGGCTACTAACATGCCATTGGATTTTTTGACCCTGAAAACATTGGTATAGGCACCACTTTTAGCATGTTTCAGCACTTCATTCCAAAGTTATTGAGAAATTTCAATTTTTGGGTTATGGCAAAAGCTAATTAGCATAATTATGCAATTTTGACCCCTTTCCCATACTCGGATTTTCTCTGACTTTTTGTATGTTATACTTGGTGATTTCCCGAACCCTATACAAGTGAAATCGTTTCTTTTGCAATGTTTTTTAGGTCCAGCTACAGTTTGACTGGACTATTAACAAAAACATTGTTTACTCAGGTCAATGATGTACTCGGGAGAACTGAAGTTTGAGAAAAGAACAACATCCGCACAGATTGAAGGTGGAGTTCATAGTTTACACGGGTACGTATGTTCAGTATACAGTCAGACTCTATTGTGTCTATACTGTAATATATTGTAGATCATGAAATTAATACTATCATAATATTAATGCAAAAAATGCGAGTCCATGTTGTTCGCATTAATAATATGACGCATTTATTTCTATGTTGAGTAACGCATGAAAAAAAGTGTAGTCTAAAATTAACATCATAGCAAAAACACTAGATAAACAAATGCACTGCAAAATCGTTGACTGGTCACCAGTCGTAAATCGTGTGCTGCTGTGTTTACAGTTAAGCGAACAGCTGTTAAGAAAATGGTTTTGTGAAAGTGCAATTTAAATGAAAATAAAAGGAAATGGAATTTAAAAAGCAGAAGAATCACATGCCTGTATTAAAACAAAATAAAGATTTGAAGCACAATGCAGCATCGTCAAGACAAACTAATAGTCTAGCAAGTTGCCAGATAAGTTTGACACTTGCATGGTTTTTGTCAATCTGTCAAAAGCCGACACGATCCACACCGCCCACATGAATATGTTTTAACACACTAATCACTAGGTCAACCACTCTTTGTTTTTAAACATGTTAATGTATATATGCCAGTGAGTTACTTAGTCTCGTTGGAGATACTGAAAGGTACACAAACATTTGCTGTTATGAAAAGTAACATTTTGAAGGGAAGCCACTCGCATTAATTTCAGGTCGCATTTTTGTCTGCCCACGGTCACTCGCATTAATTTAGAGACGCGTTAATTTCATGATCTACAGTAGTTATTTTACCTAAAGATGTGTGGAGGAGGCTGTCTTTATAGTTCAATCTTCTCTTCTGCTGTTGTTTTTTTAGATAGATGACTAGAGATAGATTTTTGTAAAACAAAAAAGTGAAATTTGGATTGTGAGTAAACATTTGCAGCAAAGTATAATATGAAGCTTGCTTCAAACATTGCTACCTACCTTACAAAAGTAAGAATATTATTGAACTTTCTTTTCTTTTAATTTTATCTTTGTTTTTTCAGGTACGAGAAAAGACTCTATTGACAGTCAACCAAGACAGGTCACTCCTTGCCAGTGATGCAGCGAAAACATCGGTTCAACCCTGTATCCTGACCAAGATTGTCATAACTGTCTGTCATCTGCAATTACATGCAGGTCATGCTTATTTTATTCTCCTGGTCAACATGACATTCAGTTTTATAATAATTATTCTCTTTGCCAGACAGCGAAAATATTCATTCTGCTCTGCTCCGTGATCAAATGTTGCCTGAACTATGTGTTTATATTACTCTCCTGACCAATGACACAGGAAAAATATCTGTAAAGAGTTGTTTAAATTGGCAGTTTTATAGCTGACATGAAGTTTGTGTTTACCAAAGGTTTTCTAAAGGAACTATGAATGTATACCAACAAAATCTTTTAAAACAAACTAAACTAAACAAATCAGCCATTTATTTTATGCAACAACAATGCAATAAATTGAATTAAAGTAAATAGGATGACCTGAGCTTGCTTTAACATTTGTCTGATGGAAGTACGTGAATAAAATTACTTTCAGTTGCTAAGTAGCCTAAGCAAATAATACACTGTAAGATTAACTATGAATTTATACGCACATAAATACATGTATACACGATTTTAATAACAAAATACACATTATTTAATAACATGTATAATAATAATAAGGACAAACAACAATGTCATATAATGAAGTAAACCTCAAAATTAAAACCAAAAATAAGAGTGCAAAACGACCCGGCTAAGAGGGCGAAACGACTCACTCTAGGGGAGAACGGGAATAAGCGTGAAACTGGATAATATAACTCACTCTAGTGGAGAACGGGAATAAGCGTGAAACTGGATAATATAACTCACTCTAGGGGAGAACGGGAATAAGCGTGAAACTGGATAATATAACTGACAACTGATTTTTCATCTGGTTATTTTTGTTTAGATTACATGGAAATTATTATTATTAAATAAAATTAAATTTAAAATGTGATAATGATTCAGAACATGTTGAATTTATTACAATATTTATTTTTACTTTTATTTTACCGTAATAACACTACCATAGCAATATTATAACATATTGGTATTTGTTTGATGAGAGTTCGTTTTAAGGTTAATGATGTATAAACACACTAAGGGTATACGGGTTAAACACTTTGGACTTCGAAAGTTGACTCGTGCATGCAGCTTGGTCATGATCACAGACATAATGTAACAAACATTTAATAACCACCAATGTAATGTTCAAGCATTCCGATAACTATTCGCGTAGAATTCAACATTTCCGCTATACGACCGCTACTAGATTTTACAAGAAAACACTTCTATAGATATCTACTGTGGTGAATGATTTGCCAAATGTTGACACATAAAGGTGTTAGAACAAAGGTTGGGCTATGCACATGCGCAGTTAGTCGTGTGGGCTAAATCAACTAATCAGAGAGACGGATCTGGCTGGCATAGCAACAAAAGGTCATTGTTTACATGTTGAATGAAATAATATCTTGCGTACAATAGGCCAAAACTTCCAATGACGCTAATAAATGATAGTATTAGATCTAAATATAGAAAGGTAATTCCTCGAGGTTTCCGAAGATATACGATTTATCACGAAGATTCTGCTGAATAGTATCATAATTACCAAGACAAAGATGGCTATTTTAGTGTTATTAACAGTTATTTAGGTCAATTACAGGAACACTCGGGAAGATAGTGTGAAAAAATATGGCTAAAACATACACTTTCTTACATGATTTAGATCTTGAAACTTACTGACATTGAAGATGAATGGTGTTTTGATGTATTTGTGTCAAAAACGCAATATAACTGTAAATGACTGTTCAACTTGACAGGTTATCTCATTAACAGCCTTTGTGAGAAGCTCCTACATTCAGTCGAGCGGCTCACAAATATCTCCATTTAGTATTCATGAGTTAGTATTTCCTTTGTTCTTAAAATCTGTCTCAAAAATGCAACTGTCGGCTATTTGTTACATGAAATGCAGTTGTATTTTCTCAAATTTACTTTAAATGGAAGAGCTGAGAGGGTTGTTCGGGAATATGTCTGCATGTGAATGTATGAAATGCAATTGTATTTTCATTATTTAATATATGGATGTCAAGTATCTGCACATATATATATATATTATATATATACAGAAAATGAAGTTGCATTTCCATTGTTAAAGATGGCTATCAACATCTGAATACATAAAATGAAATTGTATTTTCATTATTCTTAAACATGGCTGTCGGTTATCTGCATATGTATACACAAAATGCATTTCTATTTCCATTATTTTCAGTTTCATGCATTATCGGTTGTCTGCAATTATATACACAAAATGCAGTTTTTATAGTATTCTCAAAATCTTAGTTATTCGCCTATTTGTGTGCACATTTAGGTATTTGTAATTGTGTTACTATTGAACTTCGCACAATGTTTATGAATGTTTATAAATAGATAGAGAACATATTCGACATCGCACAATGTTAAATTATTGTTCTAGGTCTGCAGTCAATGATTGACAGACAGAACATTCTCACTGTTTAAACAAAGGAACAAGTCAATGTTATGTATATTTGCATTGAATGCAAAATTGATGTTACATTTGTCATCTACATTTTTATTTTATTTTTATTATTAATATAGCCCAGAGGGACAGGAAATGTTGTTTAACATCTACATTCAGACCCAGTCTGTTATAGGCATCGTTTATGGTTCAAGCCATCCACTGCGCCCACTTATACTATTTAGGCTCATGCTACTTTAAACGGAAGAGATGAGAGGGTTGTTTGTGAATTAAAATTTGAAAAAACTCATCAATCCAATTTAAAAATAAAATGCATGGGTTAGGGTTTTCTAAAGCATGCACGACCCCTTTGGGAAATGTTAATATCTCTATTATCTGTTTTCTTTCATTATTTCAAATAGATTTTGAAATATTTTGTAAACTTGCATTCCATGTATGATTAGAAAGTTTTGGATGAATCGTTCATCAAGTTTATCTTATTACTTATGCTAAGGGCATTCAAATATTGCATAGCACTATTTTTAGACACCCACCCTGTAACACTTTGTAATGCTAAATTATGACAGGGCTCAAAATTAACGGCAGTGGCCATTGGTGTGGGCAAGGTGCTTCACCTGTGGCTGTTTTTGGCCACACTCCTTTTGCTTGCTGCTGCCCCTTTTCTGATTTTTTGCCCAACAGAATAACTCTTCTGTTATGTTTATTTGTTGCAAAAGTTGTTTCAACAAATTGAAGTAGGTTGAATCAAAATTGCCATCGCTGAATCTTTCACCCATGACCAAAAAATTTCATGTGGGTTACAATTTCTTAAGTTTGAGCCCTGTATGATAGCACATAACACTTGAACCTACACCCCACCCTATCCATGAGCATTACAAATTATTTTAATGGTCCATTAAGCTTATAAATTATTTTAATGGTCATTTAGCTTATAAATTATTTTAATGGCCATTAAGCTTATAAATTATTTGAATGGCTCATTAAGCTTACCAATTATTTTAGTGGTCCATTTAGCTTATAAATTATTTTAATGGTCCATTAAGCTTACAAATTATTTTAATGGTCCATTTAGCGTATAAATTATTTTAATGGCCCATTAAGCTTATAAATTATTTTAATGGCCAGACTATAACGAGAATCTCAACAGTGGAAAGTTATTTGCTTTGCTACAATTTACAGCAGATGGCTCTCCCGGGTGCCATTTATGGTTAAAGCCATCCACTGTCCCGGATAGGATAGGAATTGACCACGGTCCTATGCTTATAAAAAAATAATATCTTGAATCAATGACAACATGAAGACTTTTATTTCGTCTTGATTACAGATTTTAAAAGTTCCATATACAATGGGCTGGATTATTATTTTCACATGCATGATCAAAATGTATGCTAATGCTCGGGGTAGTGAACAATGAATGTTTGCTTTTTAGATTTAGTTATATATTTTGTAAAATATTGTATTGTGTAGAAATCTTTGAACCATTGAATGTGATATTTAGTTTGTTAATTTGTTTTTAAATGATGAAATACGGTAACTAATGCAGTACAGTAATCATATATATATAAATTTTGTTGATAAAGAAATAAGTTATAGATGATGAATTACAAATGTATTATATTAGGACATTTAGAACTGGTTTGGATTTAGAGGGTAGAGGACTGGTGACTTGTCATTCAGCAGTTACCATCTCCTTTGCATGTTCAAACAAATATTGTGGTATGTGATGTCATGTTTATGGGAAAGTTCATATAAAAGACTGTTGCTGTTTATCAAGATGAGTAGCTTATATGGCTTGGTTTTTATGTGACAGATATCATGTTTGACACCTAATAACTAAAATATAGGCTGTCCTTAAACAATCCTGAGTTGTGCTTGCATGCAGTATTGTAGGCGATCACTCTACCCACTAACCCACTCCATCATGTAGATAAATGAGGTCAATTAATTTTGTAGTGAAATGAAATCTGTGACACTGAGTTTGTCAAATGTTGAAGTCAATGATATTTTTTATTGTTACAGATAATAAAGTTGATCTTGTTCAAAATCAAAGGATGTAAAAAATTTGTTATGCAACAAAATGAGCAAGCATTTTTGGTTATTCATGTACATGTATATAATTAGTTTTTTGTTTAATGTGTTTTGGACATTACGATTACCGGTAGTAACAATTGTAAATTAATTAGCAATTGTTCATTGTGTATACTATTAGTTTCAGAACTGTATAGCAATCTGCCATTTGTTTAGCAATTTGTGACATCATATGGAACAAAATGTTCCCTGGTTTTGTTAAGCTATTAACCAATCTCTTGTTAAATGTCTTATTACTGTTTAGTTGCAAGTTTACGAAGGATCATGTGTATGAATTATTGAATAGATATTATTAATGATTAGGATTGGTCACAATTATTAATATTTTTCTATTAGAATATAGCATATACTGGAGGTGAAAGTTGTTGAGGTCTACAAATTTAAATTAAGAAAACTACCAAGAGATTTTTTTACCCACTATTCGAAAATCACCCTCCCCCCAAAAAAAAATAATAAAAATAAATGGGAAATTTTTTTTTAATTGTTTATCTTCTAGTGACTAGTACAACATTTCCAACGTTTCAAAAGCATCCCACTTCCATCCTCATGGAAATGGAGACTTCTGTATTTTTAACTGCCCTTTTTGGGGTGGGTTGCTTTAAAAAAAACTTAACTTTGTTAGTTTGTAAGAATAATAAATTTCAACATTTTAAGTATAATGCTGAGGGAGGGTCAGAGACTCAGAGGGTTTGATCAATTGTAAGAGTAGAAAAATGTTGATAATTGTGAATGATGTGTTAATTTTTCTATTATTAGTACATGTATTAGTATTGCCAACTGAAGTGACAGTTTTTATATTGTACGTTTATTTCTTGTCATTTTGCACTTTGAATTTACTGTCTTCCTTGAGATTTTACGGGTTTTGTTTTGTCACCAGTTAACTGTTACGTTTTACAATTGTAAACACTTTTGTTTAGTAAGTTGAATGCATCGACAGAAGAATTTTGGCTTGCCAATGTGTTGGTTATTTGGTGAAGTGATATCTGATTAGCAATAATGGTGCAATAAATATCTGTTCTGGCCATTCTAGGCAGTTAAGTTAGTTTTCTCTCACACAATATTGTTTAAAGGTTTTTGTTTCTAATTTGTAGAAATTTAATGTACATGTATTTTCTTCCACATGTTTTGGAGCACTAAAACTCCTTCCTGTCTTGGACAGAATCTCTGGTTCTCTCAGTTTGTGCCCACGACAGGCGTGTTTGAACACTTATTTAGTGATGTAAGTCCAGTCCAGCACTAAAACATTGTTGTATTTTCTTCCACATTTTTGGAGCACTAACAAATTTATTACATTTTTTGTCAAATGTGGAAATATTCTTTCGATCTTTATAAATATCTCAATGAATTTTTTTTTTAATAAAATTATTTGAAAACTTTATTTTACTTTTGTTTAATGGACTACATTTTTACTCATGCTTTGATTAGTCGGATTATAGGGCTTCCTAGTCTTCGTAGTTGAAATTGTTATTGACCAATAGCTATTATGTGTAAATGCTTATTTTTGTTGTTGTATTGTTGAACAAAATACATCAACATCACCTTTTGACATAAGTAATTTTTATGTTTACAATTTGTAAGAATCATATTTCACTAATGGTTTACTGTCTTCTAACATGAGGGTTTCTGGGACTCAATTGTTTCTTTTTTGTGGGTCTAAAAACCTAGGTGCTAAAGCTATAGAAGAGTTACAGAAAATAAGTTGTAAAATATTGCATTCAAGAAAAAAAAACTTAAACATTTTTTCATTTTGTCTTAAATAAATATATTCTCTTTTATAACACTGAAAATTACCCCCCACCCCATTCTGTTTATTCATAACTGAACCAAGTATATAACCAAAACTTTATACGTTCCATGGGACATTTTATCTTCTTGTATGGGTCCCAGTGACCATTTATTGCATCTTATTTAAAAGCTTTGTGCATCCAGAAAAACCATACGATTCACTGTTCGCATTTGAACATTCTATTTAAATACATTTCTATATTTCATGTCAATGTATGTAATGTATAGATATTTGAAACAAGTTTTGAATATATTTTGTTGAAATTTTATATGTGATATGTTGTAGCCTATAGATAATTATATCGTATATCATTATAGTTTGTAAAAATCAGTGTACAAAATGGTTTAAAATAAAAATATTTAATATCTATATATCGTATTTGTAGACAGTTTAAGAAAACAACGATTCATGATTAACCTATTATTTTTAATTTGTCATGCATCAAAGACTGGTGTGTACTATGTAATTTAATTCTGAAGTAATAAATAACTTTATATATAAACATAAATTTAAACATCTTTTCTTACATTATATGGCAGCAACTGTTTACTAAAAAGTGCAATACTCATAAAAATTAATATTTGTATTGTTTTCACAAAATCTGTGCAAATGTTTCTCGTAAAAATTTTCTTTTGTGATTCTTTTATGATTCTTTTACGGTCAAACAGGGATGAGAGGCCAGTTAAATAAAGGAAACTTTACTTTATGAATATTACTGCACATAATTATTTTATTTTACAAGTTTTTATAATTGTCTTATTTTAAAAACAAAATTTTCAATGATGGTGTTAATAAAATATATAGGAACATTTCGCGTATTATTAAGTTTAAATTGAATCTCTACTTTATATATTCAGGATACAAAGCTTTCAATATGTTTCTATTATGCCCTGTATAATTTAATTTTATGTTTAGATTGAAGCATAGCCGGCCGTATGTATAGTTTTTGCCAATTTTAATAGGCCGGTGAGTGTAATGACTGGCAGGGGCCGGCTTTCCCCATGTTAAATTTAAACCCTGATGTTGTACATTGTATTTATATTGTGTAACTTTTGACATGTGACATTTTCAAATTAATGTTTGTATGATTATTTTGGTATGATTTCGGAGGTGCTTTTATTGTATATTATTTCTTTTATGTAACATTAAAGTGGTAAGGTTGAAAGTTCAATAATTTAACATCTTTTACTCAAATTGAATGAAACAAATGTTTAATGACACAAAAATAAACATTGGCTATCAGTGGACCCATTTTCAGTTCGGGCTATTTTCTGTTATAATCAGTGGTCCACAACTGGTTTATCAAAGGCTGTGGTATGTGCTCTCCTGTCTGGGAAATTACACATAAAAGACTCCTTGATGCTTGTCTGATGACCATATGTATGACGTCTAATAGCATAAAAATCAATGTGCTGTAGTGGTTTTGTTAAATAAAACAAACTTTACTAATGGTTTTATTAAATAAAAAATTACATATAAAATTGTAAAAGATGTTAAGTTAATGAACTGTGATATTACCAGTTTTTTACTTTGTGAGAATTTGTTTTGAGATTCTCAACCATCAGCTCAAT
This sequence comes from Cyathermia naticoides, assembly GCA_033042655.1. Lineage (NCBI taxonomy): Eukaryota > Metazoa > Mollusca > Gastropoda > Neomphalida > Neomphalidae > Cyathermia > Cyathermia naticoides. The sequence goes on along the minus strand of JAUTWP010178812.1, from coordinate 8,167 downwards.
TCTATTTTAGTTGTGTTTTCAAGCTTTTGCTATTATTCTACATACTGTACCTTTACATCACAGCTTGTTTATATCACTTGCTCAGCCATTTGCAAACTAGTGAACACATTGAATATTTGTTAGAGAACCAGAACTAGAAAGATTTTTTGTGCTTATTTTACCAGGGGTTATAAATATATGCATGAAGTCTGTAAAAATTTAATCTGTATACCGTACATGCAAAATATCTGAAATGCGGTTAAAAGATCTATACACTCCTCATGCATGTGACGCCAGAGGTGTTCAAGCATGTCTTAAGCACTGGAGCTATCTGGGCACTTTTGAACATTTATTATATTGATAAAAGTCTTATGATGTGATTTATTCGGAAATGGTGGATACAATATTTTTCCTTTTTGTTTCAACATTGATATGGAACAGTTGTATTTATTCATGTATATGCCTTTTGTTTGTGAAAACTCTAGTGATTAAAGTGTTATGAAAATGTGTTATATTAAGCACACTTACCAAAAATATATATATTAAGTAGTTTTAATTTATAAAAGAAAATGTTTTTCTTACGGAGATTTATAAATAAGTTTTAACACTATGATTTAATTCAATTCAGTCCAGTTGTCAGTTTGATTTTGTTCAGTTGGCTGTTATCCATTCCATCTAATGATCCACAACTGGTTCATCAAATTTGTTTACATAAAATTGAGGTTATTAGCCAGCTCAAATGTGCTTGAGATTTAGTTTGTTTCACTATTGGATCAATTTTTTCTCTGTGGACTCATTTATAATTGAGATATTTTCCATTCCAACCAGTGGTCCACAACTGGTTTATCAACATCTGATATGTGCTGTCCTCTCTGGGGGAAAAGTGCATATAAAAGATGCTTTTTGGAAAAATTAGTCTGGTTTCGTCTGAAGACCATGAGTTGCAAATATCTTATTTGACATCTTAACAGCCACTGATTAAAACAATGTCTTGGGGTAGTCATAAATGAAACATTCCTTTTTTACTTTTCTTTCTATTTTGCTTTCATTCATTTGACTCTAAATTACCTTCATTGACTTAACCAAGTGGTTGCCTGCAGAATCAAGGTCTTACTAAATACCTAGGTAAGTTAATTGGTCATTCTAAGGGAGGGGAGAGAACTATTTTTTTAAATAAATAATTTGTAACCAGTGAGTAAATTACTTGCCCAAGGACACAGTATGTCCTAGAAGACATAAGACATGCTCCCCCTTGAAAAAAGCATTATAAAGATTAAATGCTGACAGTTCTATGCTATTTTCTGGAGTAAAAAAACAAACATTGAGATTCACTCCTATTCTCTAATTTAAACAAATATATAGAAGTAAATATTCAGATTTTTGGGCATCAAAAACTTAAAAATGAAGATAAAATAGTGCCAATAATTCACTGATATATTAGCAATGTAAATTTGAAATTAAGAAATTTAACACAGATTTTAAAGACACACATGATCTAATCTATGTAGTGAGACCTTCCATCAGTGGATTCAAATTTACAAATTAATTTTAGATTGAATCCAGATCTGTGTTTTCTAACTACTTTCCTTTTTTTTATCAGAAATTCTGTGGAGAATTAATGCCAAATAATAGTAAACTTTTATCAATATTCTCTCATTTTTATGAATATAACGTTGTTTTAGCTATATTAAATATTTGTGTAATTATGTACTATTTTAGTCTACAACAGATATTAGTTCAAACTGGTATTACAGGGCCTTGTTGTGTTTGTTATTGTTACCATGGTGTTATGGTGTTTTACTGTTGCCATGGTGTATTGTTTGTGCCTTCCTTTGTAATGATACAACTCGTTTTGTTGTCATGGTATATTTGATTTTATTACCATGGCAACATGATTGATATACAAGTCTGATCTCATTGTTAGCCATTGGTCTTACAATATTTAAATATTGATATTAACCCTCTTAAATAATATTAATTATTGTCCATTTAATATTAGTAATATGGTGGATCATTTTTATAGGTCACCTTATGTAACAGCAACCTGTCTGCAAAGGGCATTTCTTGTTTGGTGCTTATTAAACTTTAACTTTATAACCTACACTAAATGTCTTTAATTCTTAAGACCATGGTATTTTTCGTTCCAAACTGGTACATAATTCATTAATTGGTTCATCAAATGCTGTGGTATGTGCTGTCCTGTGCATATAAAAAAATCCCTTGCTGCTAGTGGCGTCGTTAAATAAAACAAATTTACTTAACACCATTAAAACTGAATGAAGTATAACTCTGAAATTTTTAAAGCATTCCAGACTTATAAACACAAGTTAATTGTATAGCAAAACTTCTAAATTAAAATATAGAAACCATATGCCATGATATGGGAGGCAAATTAAATTAAATTTTTTAAATATCTTTAAAAGTATGAACACTTACTGTATGCCTGTTTTGTCATCAAAAGGTCGAACACAACATTTACATTAAATAAAGACATGTTCGAAAAAATGTGAATTATGTTCCCATGGTTGATTAAAATCTGGAATATATTTAGTGTTAGGCTGTGTACATAAATTGGTGATGGGTTGTGTTAAAGACATACTCTACATGAAAAGGCAGAAAGCCAAATTTTAAATTTTCTTGTTATTTATCACAGAATTTTTAAAATGTGTACTTTTCTTGACATGAACAAAGAAAGACAAATTTATATGAGTTCTGATTATCAGTTTGGTGAATATTCTCACTTTGTTTCATCACATTTTGAAGATTCATGTGTTCAGGCTCTCGTGGATTTTGTTAAATATCTTGTTTAGAAATATGGTTTCGAACATCACTCCCACTTATCCACATATAACATAATTTATGAGTGGCCTACAAGATTTAACATCACAAGTCTTCAAAATAAAATAACAATTGTTGTTCAAAACCATACTTCTGCATAAGACAAAGTTCAATGGAATAGTAAAACAAATTTTTATGTATGGCACATGTCAAAAAAATATCAGTCATTTTATAGTAGGCCTATGCGTAAAGAAAACATTTTCTAAAAATACAATGAAATTAAATACATGTGCAAGTATAATTGTTTTGATAAGAAGCATTTTCAACTAAAGAACATGTTGATCTTGTTGTAAATTTAGTATTTTTATAGTGTTTTATTTACTGTATATTAAATGTACATTGTATGTATGTTGTATTGTTGCCATAAAATTCTGTATTAAATTTGTATAACAAACAATTTTTGTTGTGTTTATCTTATAAATGTAGTCACATGGTGGAATGGGATGTACCCCAATCAGTAGTGTGTCCGTCTGTTATCAGAGCGATCCTTCTCAGTGCCAGTGGACCCATTTACAGTTAGGTCCATTTTCTGTGCAAACCATTGGTCCACGAAATGCTGTGGTTTGTGCTATCCTCCATGTGAAAGTGCATATAAAAGATCACTCATTCAGGGCTTTCCCCAGGATTTCATTGGCGCTTACATTTTTATATTTCACGTTTGACATAGGCAAACAAATCGAGCCCCCAGAGATTTCTATATGCATTTGAGGTCATTTCTTATTGGATAGAGTAGCCTATGCGACAGTAGACCAAATATTTCTGTCCCTGTAAGTATTTTACATACACATTCATTTTTTTCATACCGCCCAGTCTGCTCACGAGTAATTGTTATGACATGAGCAATATCTTACACCGATATGTAATCATACTATACTGTATGTAGCAGAAGGTTCTTGTGTAGACAATATGTTACATGACCACTACATATGTTTCAGTTATATTTTTCACAGTACTCTTTACCAGATATAATTCAAACTTTGTGATTATATTTGAATTATCATGTGTTTATGGTGTATCCACAAGTAACCTAAACAATCTGCCAAATGTTATTTCCTTTCCTTAGAAACTGGTTTGTTTATTATGAGATAGCATAACAAGAAAAACAAATAAAAAATACCTGTTTAATACATTTAATAGAAGCCATGTCTACAAATACCAATTTTATCAACAGCACAAGATAACACCATAGTAAACAGGAATAGGTATCATCAAGAGACAGTAAAGTCCATCTATTAAACCTACATTTCTTCTTTAATATTTTTTATTATAACTAGTGAATATTTAAAAGCCCATTCCATCAGCATCACCACAACAGATTATGTACATCACTATGTCATCAATGGTTATGGAACACTGAAAGGTGTAGTTGGGATTTGTAAATCGGCTAAATTCAAATTTATTTAAAACTCATGAAGGTGATCCAAATGCAACAAATGGCAATAGTGGATTGTATTTATTAAAAAAACAAATCAATGATAGGTTTTGGATTTTGGTTAAACTTTGGATTGAATTTAATAAATTATAACACATAATCAACTGTTTATGAATAAATGAACTTTAAATTTTGTTTTAAATAACCTACTTGATGAAAGTTACAAATTGCCAAACATCGTTGGAATGTAACTTAGTTTTAGATGAAAAATAAAAACATTACCCCCTAAATTTTTAGGGGGATTTTTGTACAAAGTGGTACAAAATATAAGTTTTGATAGCCTGGAACTAACTTTTTTTTAATCACCTCATACCATAATACTTTGCAACTTGGTGATATGTTAATCAATGTACTGTTGACAATGAGTATTGATATGAAAACTACATGGACCTCAGCAGAATACTAAGGAAATGTTGAGGTTGGCTGAACAGGACTCATGCCTATGTCATGATTGTAAATTGATATGTTTGAGTAGAATATGCATTAAAGAAACAAGACAGATTTGTGGTCAAAGTACAACCTGCTACACACAAGACAAAAAGCAGCATTACATACATTAAGTGAAATTGTGGTTAGATGAACAACAAACAGTTTATTTGTTTATAATGTTTCGAATCAAACAGTGAAATAAAATGTTTAAAACAAATGTTTTTATCAAAATGTTTTATTTTCAATTCTCACATCTCCATTGTCAATCATTCTATGATAGGTAAGAATTGTTATAAGCACAAAGTTGTGGTAAAGTGTACCCAGATATTCAACAAAGCAAGTTGCAATGCTGACCACCACTAGTGTATATATTACTAGTGAGAACACCAATAATACCACAATATATTAACAAATCTGAACCTACAATATCATAAATATATACAAATGTTTAATATCTAATCTCAAAGTTCTTAAAATATTCATATAATTCTTTGTTCTCTGGAGTATAATGGTACAGAGTTTTTTTTAAATGGTTGATAATAATAAACTAAAACAACTGACACAGCTGTAGATGCTTGTCATTTATAGAAATTCAACATTTTATATGGATTGAGGCCAAAAAAACCTATACAGCAAATATATATTAAAACAGTCACATAAAAGTGTGAGCACTACAAAAAGCTTTGCAACTGTCAGTAAGTAACAGTAAGTATTATGTGATATTCAACCGGATGACGACGCAAAAGCATCAATGACCCATTGCTAGATCAGAAAGAGAGGTTGGCAAGATCAAGTCTTACGGGTGTTCCCTTCAGCCTTTCCACACAGACCACAACACTAGAGCTTATCTACAAAAGTCTACTTCTTGAGAACAAATTCCTCCCCCTTTTTGATGTTTGCCTGTAACTCTGGCATAGCTTCTTTCAGAAGTCCAACTTCGTATTCAATCAGTTTTCCAAGTCCCAGATTTTTTTCAATACCATTTTTCTGCAATTTAAAAAAAAGAAGTTAAAAATCACTATTTATGTAAAACTAAAAAAAAATATATTATCAATTAACACTTAAAATAAACAAATGGCAAATTACATTAAATATAATATCAGGGCTTGAAATGCTGTGTTAGTACATGCACCAGTGCATGGTGATTTTTGCATGTGCATGTAATTTTTAAAACAGGGTGCACGCAGTGCATGCTAATATTTTTCAAGTACTGTGTATTGCGTATACTAGTATCCTGTTCTCTACCATGTCCATGACAAGGTAGGGTTTAGATGGAGTTCTGTTATCTGCATAAAAATACTAAACAATTTACTCTGATAGGGTACATTTAAAGTCAGATTGGTTTTAGTCCATCTGGCAGTGAAACGAAATCTTATTTCTAGGCATATATTTCAGCTCAGCCGACTTACCTATTTAGAAAAAATAGTTGTGGGAGGGGAGAATCATATATTAAAGTTGCAGTCTTTTTTTTTAAATATTTAACCATTTAGAATATCTTGTATGCGCTCAATATTTCTGATGCAACAATCAGTCATACTGTATTTAGATCATGAGAAAAGCGTGCTGTTTGGGAAATGGCTGTCGAGAAGTAGCCTGCCACTTGATTGAGATCACGTGCATGTCTCTTATAGAGTAAACTGGCTGCAACAGCAGTTAAATATAGCACGTGACCTTTGGACCGTCAAGTCGGAGAAATCATGGCTTCTGAGCCATCTCGATTTCAGTATTGGATTTTAGTAATGGACGATATTATTTGATAGAAAAGACACAAATTTATTAAAACTAGTTTTGCTTGTATTTTTCATGAGTAAAAGATAATAAACTATAGAAAACACTCCACCTTTAAAACAAATTAATAAGATCAGCTGCGTGTAATAAAATAGAATAAATTTTTTGTTTGGCTCCATGTTGGTTAGGAATGTACCAAGAAATATTTTCCTAATACTCTTACCCCTAGCAAAACTGGTGTGGCAAAGTATTTTGCTTCAGTTTCTTCAGAGCGTACATAAGCACATTCCACTTTTCCCTCCATTCCATTAAGAGCTTCCAGCATGGAGCTGGTGAACTTGGCTGCAGCATATGCCATAGACAGTGTAGCAGAACCCTGTAAATATGGACAATTCAAAACTAGATATAATAATGTTGTCTACAATAAATTTCTCTCACAAACACCAGACAGATGCCAAAGTATCTTTTTGTTTCAAATACTGCAATTTTCATTTCCTTCATTGGAAACCAGTCTATTTCGTTTCAGTTTCTAAAATTTATTTAAAAAAAGATTTTTTTTGGGTGGAAATACATTATGAAAAAGAGTGGATTTCCGTATTTTGGCGGATTTCACACACCGGATCTATGCACCATGACAACCAGAAGGAAGAATTATCGTAACATTTAATGCTAATTTCTAACTTGCAAGAGGGTCATTCCATCTCAAATCAACAAATGCCCCACGCACTTCGGTCTCAGATTAACTTGAAATTTGTACCAAATATTCCTTGGTTATCCCCATGAATGAATATGAAGTTTGGGCTCTGTATTCCAAGTAGTTTTTGAGAAATTGGAATTTTGGGAATTGAGGTAGATGGTAAAATTTGGTAAAAAATGGCCGCCGTCAGTTTTATCATGTTATTCAATTACCATTATCTCAGGAAATAACTGATGTAGAGATCTGAAATTTTGTGTAGACATTAAGGAGGTAATATAGATGTGATATATAGCAGATTGGTAGCTTGTAGTAGTCATACTGATTACTCGGTGACATCTGAAAAATGACAAAAATTACATTTTATCTTGCGATCAGCCATTTTTAAGACACAAAAACACAATCTTATATTCATTACAGACCTTTTTTTTTTTTAGAGTGTCAAGTCCAGTCCAGTGGCTGTCTAAATCTTAAATATCACAACTATGTGTTGATTAATTATGGAATAATACCATTCTGAAATCAGAACAAAGTCGTTTTGTTAACATTTTCAACGAAAGAAATTCCTATGTGGGTATTCTTTAAAAATCTTAAAACTGGTCTCATTTTATAGCTATAAGTATGTAGTTTATGTGTACCAAAATTCATTATCTATATCAAAGTCCTTTTTGAGAAATCTATTTTTCAATTTTGCATGATTTTAGTACTGGCGAAGAATTGATTGACTCAGTCTGAGTAGCATTTTTGTTAAACAAATTCTTGAAATTCTTTGGATTATTGTCATGATTGAGTGCCTCTTAAAATGTGCAAAGTTTATGGTGTTATAGAAGATTTTAGTTTATCAAGTAAACATTTTCTAATAAATTATACATTTAACTAGGCAGCTATTTTAAGAATGAGAAAATAAGGTATTATTTTGATTTAGATATGCACTGATGAATGCTTCGCAAGTACTAAAGTCATGCAAATTTGAAATTAAATTTCTCATACAGGACTTTGATATAGATAATGAATTTTGGTACACATAAACTACATACTTATAGCTATAAAATGAGACCAGTTTTAAG
>JAUTWP010178701.1:0-18434 GCA_033042655.1 Cyathermia naticoides | reverse complement strand
ATGAATGACGTCCAATAACCGATGATGATAAAATCAATGTGTTCCAGTGGCGTCGTTAAACAAAACAAACTTTACTTCTTCTTTTTTTCATTAAATAAAACAAACTTTACTTTTACTTTTTTTGTACTTTATATTGATCACAGTTGTTTTTATTTTCCAGTGTGTTCGAAGCATTTGGAAAAATAGTCACATGTAAGCTAGCTCAAGATCCTACAAAACCTGGCAAACACAAGTAAGTTTATCCATTTTCTTTCACTTGATGGTCCTAATCCAAACTTAACTAAGCCTCCATTAAGGCTGTTTTCTATTGTAATTTAGTAAAATGTAGAGGCATTAATATACATAGTCTTAGCTTGTGAGCTAATTGCAGATTATTTAAAATAATGAAAATTAATTTAACATTTTCTAAATACAATTACAGTTAATCCTGTTATGACAGACGTAATATTAACTAGGGATATTGTAAAGTATAACATTTCTGTGAGCAAAGTTTCTATAATAATATGCAACTCTAGATTTACAGGGTTCTAAAGAGATGTTACGCAGAAACCCTGTATTTGAAGTATCACAAATAGTTAATGTCTTTAGTATGTTCTAAACCTATTAGTAGCTGACCATATGTATGAGATCCAATAGCCGCTGATAAGATTTAAAAAAAAACCATCAATGTGCTTTTGTGGCGTCGTTAAATAAAACTTAAATTTATCTTTTTAATAGTAGCTGTTTTCAACTTGAAAAAGGATTTTGTTTATGTACTGTTGTTTAATTTCAGAGGTTATGGGTTCATTGAGTTTGAAAACCAACAGTCTGGATTAGATGCCGTATCTTCTATGAATCTCTTTGATCTTGGAGGACAGTATCTACGAGTAGGGCGGGTATGTCTTTTAAAACATTTCTTGTTAATGTGTTTATTGCATGCTTGTGTGATATCATTTGCTTTATTTTTATTTTACTTTTCATCATTGATCATAATTATAATATTTCTTATTATTTCAGAACTTGACAACAATTCTATCCCAATTTTTTTTTAATTAGTGCAGCAATGTTTCCAAATTGACTTAGTAGCATGGATTTTGTATCAAATAATGCTTGATATATTCTTGAAATAATTTAAGATTGTTTTTTTTCTGAACTGTGGAGTAATTAAGTTGTAAATGAAATTTGTTGTTTTACTATAAGTATTTATATTTCAGGCAATCACTCCACCAAATGCTCTCCAAGCACCAACAGGTCCCAGCAGTATGCCGACTGCGTCTGCCGTTGCTGCAGCTGCCGTCACGGCTAAGATCACTGCTATGGATGCACAACAACAGACAGCTGCCGTTCTGGTATGTGAATGAAAGATTCTCTTTTTAATTTGATTTAATTTTGTAAACAAAATATTTATTATGTTGAAGAGTGAATTCATGCATCTAGTATATAGTATAGTAAGAGAAGAACCTCAAATATTAGTTAGTTGGATAAAACACATACTAACATGTTACATATTTAGCCGTCGTTAATGCTTTTGTATGGAAATACAACCAACAGTAGACGGCATACAAGTTGTGACATTTACACTTTCTACTGAAGTAGTACTATTGTTAAGAATTTTTTTTAATATTTTGAGTAATTGTGCCAAACGTGTTTGAAATGTGGTATTTCAACTGCACATCTTTATTTTGTCTTGCTAAAACCCTATTTTATTTTATTTTTTTAAACAAGATAGTTAATTGAAATGTTTAATTTCAGGCACCACCTGGTCTTGCTAACATCACAGCTCTAGGAAATGGCATGCCCTCACCACCATCTTCAAAACAATCCTCTCCAGTGAGAATCCTTCCTCCGCCTCCAATAGCAATGCCAACACAGCTTGGCCAGCCGCCTATACTGACCACTGTACCACTACCTCTCCCACCACTGCCACCACCGGCAGTGTTACCGCTTATTCCTTCTACAAATATACCCCTGCCACCAACCAACACAATCAGTAAGTACTTTGGTTTATACTAACAAATGTGTATGTACCTTGTAAAAGAAACGCAACACTGAGAATAGCTTTGATGCATTAGTTATATTTCAAGTGAACATTGCATTAAAGAGAAACTTAATTTTCATGTGGTGATTTTTAATGTATTAATTTTATCACATAACTTGTTCGTAACTGCTTAATAGACAATGCAATACATTAAATGTCATTAAAAATTCCCTTTGTGAAACTGCCAAACATTTTAATGTTTTTCTTGTAATTTAATTATCTAAATTTTTTCAGATTCCTTTTTACTGTGTGATAACTTGACATAGATTTAATGTTACATTGTCTCACTTATAACTGACATCTCTATGTGCAGGCAATGCCGCTGTATTCACACCCAACCCTATATCTATACCTACATCCATGTCAGCACCGATTCCCGACGCGGAGATAAAAAATAAAGAAAGTAAAACGAATGGAAAGAAGAAACAGGAGGAGGACCAGCACCAGTCTCTAGAACAGCAGGAAAGCATGAAGATCAGTGGAAGTAATGCGAGACACATGGTCATGCAGAAACTCATGAGACAGTCAGAGGTAAATCTTACTTCGAAGTGGAAAAATCTTATCTTTTTTAAAAAAGATCCGACTATGAACATTTTTTAATTGCTTTTAAAGTGTTAAAATTGATATTCTTGGTTTTAAATGTATTTTTTGGCATGCTTTTCATGCTATATTTTTAATATGTCATTAAATTGATAAATGTTTAGTAGTCGCAAATGGGTGAAAGATTCTCGCAGCGACGTTAAACTAAATATTCACACATTCATTGAAGACTTCAAGTGTTCATTTCCAAAACATGATATAACCAATACAATTTTTCAAAGTGTGGTAATGGTTGTTCTGCTGAACAATAAAATGAGAGTATTATTATTGTCAAATGCGATATTGATATGTTTGACTGAATGTTAAAACTGTTTGGTATTCCAGATTGTTGTGTATTGTTTGTTAATTGTATGATAAATGTTGTTTCTCAACATTACTTAAAATACAGTGGACTCTTCTGTAAACCGGAATCCCGTCAAAACCAGAATTTTTTTTGTCCCAATGTGTCCATTTAGTGTAAATCTAACCTCTGAAAACAGAAACCTCTAAAATCTGACATTATACTTGGTCCGGATTAAAGACGTTTTACTGTAATTTGGAAATTAACTCTTTATTTGTAGATAGACATGCACAAATATTCAAACATCAGAAACACATAGAAAAATTTAAATATCCAAACTAATTGACATGACACTGATGTGGGTGTTTGCTTGTTTCAGGCTCGAGTGATGGTGCTGCGTAACATGGTGGGGAAAGAAGACCTGGATGACGACCTTGAGGACGAGGTCACGGAGGAATGTGGTCGGTATGGCGTTGTTAACAGAGTCATCATATACCAAGAGAGACAGGGTGAAGAGGAGGATGCAGAAGTTATTGTAAAAATATTTGTTGAATTTGCGTCACTAGATGGTAAGTTACCTTATGACAAGTTATTTTCCATTCCAACCAGTGGTCCACAACTGGTTCATCAAAGAATGTGTTATGTGTGTTGGAAAGTGTATATAAAAAACCATTGTACTTATCAGAAAGAGTAGCCTGTGTGGTGGGAGCGGATTTCCTCTAAAGAAATGTGTCAGAATATATGACGTCCAATAGCCAATGATAGGATAAAAATCGATGTGCTCTAGTGGCATTGTTAAATAAAACAACTTTTACATAAGAAGTTTTTATTATGCTTTTAACACTGTTTTTGTTTAATGTAATATTACTTATTGTTGTTTTCTGTTTTTAAAAAATTCTGAAAAGTATACACCATTGTATGGCAAGTTGGCTAACCATTTGAATTTTATTCTTTTTCATCTTATTTTTTTTTATTCTGTCTGCATTGCATAAATTTGATTCTGAATTTTGTCTTCTATTGTCTAAGAATTATTTACATACCAACAAGAAACAAACATTGGGTCATTTTGTCAAAACTGATTTTCTTGTTTTGATGTTTTATCAAATATATGCCTTGATAAGTATGACTGTTGATGCTTAAAGTTTTTTGTAAAGATTGCATTTTTAAAAAGCTAACATCTGTTTCTAGCAGTGTATTCCTGGAAGCATTATGTTGAGTGACAAGAGCCACATTGGTTAACATATGGTAACCACATGGTTAAAAGTCAATTCCGTATTAAAAGAATTTTCTGTTAATGTGTTTCATTGACATATGCTTGGATATTAAAATATTTTCTTACCTTTCAGCTGTCGAGCGAGCTATAAATTCACTCAATGGTCGTTATTTTGGTGGGAGAATAGTTCGGGCCGAGCGATATGACCAGGATATGTTCGATGCCCAAGATTTATCTGGGTGATGTCCCGTCCAGCAACAACCCACACTTCATTAGCAGACTGTTTTCAAACTTGACTGCAATTCACATGGAAATATCTACAGTTCCAGGACATGAAAACGTTATCGATTGTGCTTCTCGATTCTTTGTTAATTGTTTGGTGCAATTCACATTACGTGCAGACCGTTGTTCATGAGATCTGTCTCATCAGTGATTTGTTTTATTGTTTGTTACAATTTGTGTGTCCAGATCATGCCAAACTTAATGAGAGGTGCGTACAAACTAATCAGAATTGGTTAGAACATATTACATTAATATCTGTAATCTTGAAGCAAAATACACCATTCATGAACATAAACTGTCTGGATTCAGGTAAATGATATTTACCATCTCAAACGAGAGCAAAAAAGTTTTAAAACTACAATAAAAATGAATTGCTAAACGGCATGGCCATACTATTTAACCAGAATCTTTGTATGCTAGATAGTGTTGTATCGGTCAAAATTATCAGTGGGATACCAGATACCCACGCTCTTTTGTGAGAATGCAGCCCTGCAATAAGACAAATGGTCAACCGACTATTTAAACAAAGGCAGCATGAGGGCATGTTTATTCGTCACATTGAAACATATTACTCAGGGCTCAGAACTTAACGATGGCAATTGCCAGTGATTTTGTATAAATTGTGAGATGCTTCACAGGTGGCATTTTTGGCCACTGTTTTTATTTGTTGCAAAAGTTTAAGTTTTAACAAATTGCTTTTGGTTAAATCAAAATTGCCGTCGGCAAGTCTTTTACCCATGGCCCAATTAAAAAGAAAATTGCTGTAGTTATACATTCTTGAGTTCAAGCCCTGTTACTACTTTGAATAAATCAATTGTGGTGTTGTCAGTGGGTTTGATCTCAGTTTCTAACATACTGGATGCTTTATAACAGCTTAATGTGATCACATTGTGTAGAGGAAGTATATTGTGCATCGATACAAGCAACATCAATGAGTTAGTTAGATCTGAATAAATACTAGGATTGGACATGATGCTTTGGAAATCTTAGAGTTCTTATAGAAATTATAACGTTGGGTTACTGCTTTCTATATATCAGCTAGTCATATTGTTAGATTGTCTCAACTTAAAAAACAATGTCAAACAATACCACGATTAACAGACGATTCCATTTCCAGACACAACTCACCTATTTTTCCACTCAAATTGATTGCATTTTAATATAGTCACAACTGCATTATATCCATAGCCTATGATTAGAAATTAACAGTCACATATCTAAAGTGATAATTTCTGTAAGAGCCCTTACAATGACTGGGTAATTCATGTACTTTTTAAAAGTTCTTAGTAGGTTTGAAACCATTTTTCTATTCCAATAATTTCCATCGTTTGAATTCATTGTTTCATTGCTCGAGTTAGTGAGTATGATGCTAGTCAGGAATAGGTTTTTTTTTTCTTGTTTTTTTCCTTCAAATAATTATAATACAACTGTTTAAAAATATGAATTACAACTGACAAAATAATGTTTTTATTATCGTATATTAGGTTACTGCTGACTCATATGTGGTAACATGTATTCAGCTCTTTTTTTTTACCGCTAAAATTTCTTGCTTGTATTAACACACTAAATGTGTTTGTGCAGATCGTTTCATGACGCTGTCATGGCATTACAGTTGTCATCAGTGTTTTAGACCATGACTAAGATTTTAATCAAAAGTGAATTCAAAGTCACTTATTTTAATTAAGATTGTATAACGATTGGCAACCACATTGAGATTTCTTGATGAAACAATGTGGATGCATTTTTATCTAAAATGGTTCAGAAACATACATGGAAACCATGCCGGTGAATTTTTTTTCTTCAAAGGATGTGACTTTGTGAGACAGTTTTTTTTGTTTTTTTCTGGGGTTTTTTATATATATTTGTTACTTACAATTGAAAGAGATACATTTTAGTTTACATTGATAGTAAAGATGTACATTGTGTTGAAGGTTAAAGGTCACTTATTCCTAAGTTGTGTGTAATTGTTATACATGTTTACTCATCTGAATAAGTCACTAGCACTTGAAAACAACTTGAGTACTTAAGTGTAAGTAATATCTCATATTAGTCAAGTTAATGCCTTTATTACTTGCTTTACAGATCTGCCAACCTTTTTTATTTCTGCATCAGAGAATAAAGTAAGAAAGCATACCAGTACTGGAAGAAAATAACCTAAAAAAAAACCTCTTAAAAATGTAATGTGAAAAAAAAATTCTACTGTAAAATAAAAATATATTGTTAAAGTAATAAAGTAACTATCCATCCTCATTTTTTACTACTTCAGACCATTATCAAGAACAAAACATTTTGATAGATCATCCACAATTTTAGAATTAATCTGTCAACCAAGTTTAAAAAAGGCAAAATATTCATTTCAATCTATTAGTTAAAATTTGTGATAAAATTAGTTTATGTGTTAAATAACAGTACAGTACTCAACATTCTTCATCATAAGTGAATATAGATCTGTACTTCCACACTTCATAATCAATCCTTTGCTCCTGACCCTCTTTAGACTGGTCCAAACAAGACTTATAAGTACACCGAGACAGTCTGTGTAGGTTTAAACATGTTCATTTGTAAATCATACAATACTACTTTCCATAGCACAACCTGATTATTAATTTAAAAAAAACTGCTGAGATAAAAACAAAATGATTCTGTAAAAATCACAAACTGCAGCCTATCTCATTTTCATAATAATAATCAAGCAGTGTTATTGCTAGCCAGGTGGTATGATTGTGAAGTAAAGTTTCATTTTTGTTATGCTAGTGTGTGCCATCTTTTTAACTAGTTAATTCTTATTATTTTTATCAGGATGGAGATGCAATGTTTTGTCAAATGAGCTCTGTGTATGATGTTGAATATAGAATCAAACAGTAACAGTTGTTAACTGTATCACACAATTAAACCATCATTTTGTAAATAAATCATCAACATATTAACACGTTTCTAGTTTTATTTCTGTGTTTGTTATTACAACATACTTTCCAGCTTGTATATCTTTTAAAACACATTTGTTACGATGCACACAGTTGAATGTGCATTATTTCCTGAACATAGTTTGTTTTATTTAACGACGCCAATGGAACACATTGATTTTTATCTTATCAACTATTGGACGTCATACATATTGTCATTTTGACACGTTTTAGAGGAAACCTGCTGCTGCCACATAGGCTACTCTTTTGGATAAGCAGCAAGGGATCTTTTATATGCATTTTCCCAAAGACAGGACAGCCTTTGATGAATCAGTTGTGGAGCACTGGTTGGATATTTCCTCAAAACCAGGCAGCAAAGTATCACATAATTTCTTGAATGTTTATTTTATTTAGAATGCATGTTGTAGAATCTGTCTTATTTTTCAATATGTGTATTTTCTGTTAAATCAGTGAACCACATCTAGTTCATCAAAGGCACATGCTATCTGGGAAAATACATTTGCATGAGAAAATAATTGCTAAAACTACATGTTTTAGAGTAATGAATAGTTTTATAAACAACAAAGCATTACAACATTTTAAAGGGATTTATTACACTCTTTTAACACAGATCTTTAGCCTTAAGCTTTCAACAACAAAAGATGGCTGGCTCAGAGATCACAAACATAGTCTGTGTGTAAAAGGCAAATTTACTTTCTTACCATCGTTATTCACACAGTTTAAATACGCACACATGCATGTCAAACACACATCTTGCATTTGCCATTCATAGAAAAAAAAAGGAAAATGAATGGACATTTTTTATTGTAATTTTAACATAAAACTTTTTCACTAACTGATTTTTCAGTATTTTAATAATATCCCCTCCCCATCTCATCTTGTGATTATACCAATGTATAATTATTCAGTATTACTTTAATTAAAAGCAATCAATATTGTGTGAATCTTTTTCTTTTCGCAGCCATTCATTTTGTATCTCAAAAAAGCTCATGCTTTTAAAAAAAAGTATAAAAATATAAAAAATACTACCCGGTAAGTAACACTACTAAAAAAAAAAGTTAATTATTAGGCTTAAATGGCTTAATCTTTATCTTGAACATGAATTAATCCTTTGCAAGAAAATAATAATTACTGAATGGTATGATAGGATATCTAAAATCAGTGAATAAAATATAAATCATAATTATACACACATTCATCATGAGTAGCCAGTAGGAAGTTATTGACATTTTTAAGTTAGTTTTATTTAATGTTGCCTCTATAGCACATAGATTTTTATTTTATCTGGCTACTGGATGTCAATGAGAAGTTTATGATTTTTCATAAATTGCTCAAATATTTTTAAGACTAAGATATTCAAGTCTTATAGAGAAATGAGTTGTCTGACATCAATTAAACATGAGCATGATCAGTGATAACATAAACTTTGTTTACCTGCATCACAAATTAATTTTCTTATTAAATAAAACAAATACAATCATCTTTTAGTGCGTAACTTCTTTGAATGAGTATAATCATGTACAAATGTTTACATTACCAAATCTGTGATGCACACAATACATAGATGTGTTTTAAATTCATATAAACACCTTGATAAATAAATTAGTTTACATATTTATTAAATGTCTGCAGGAACAGATCTAGGGTTTTATAAAGGGTGTGTGCTGTGAGGTTTCAAAGAAAATGTCCCCATATTTTTAATGTATTGAAATTTAGAAAAAAAAAAACCTTAATATTTTAAATCTATTGATATTTGGAAAAGAAATTTTTCATAGTACTGAAATTTTGAAAGAATATTTTCTAATACATGTATGCATTTTTAAAATTAAAGTACTGAAATTTTGAAACAAATATTTTCTAATGTGTTAATGAATTGAAATTTTGAAAGAATCTTTCTTGATGTTTTTAAGATATTAACATTAAACAAAAATTCTAACAAAATAAAACCCATCTGAATCTGCACCTGCTTTGTATATCAGTAATCACATACTACAGTATATACAAATCTATACAAACAATATATTACTACTAAATTTCACAGCCCATTATAAGAAAATTAACAGGTTTTGATGATGAAACTGGCCAAACAAGTAAACAAAATAAGATTGAATAAACATGTATTATGTACATTGTATACAAATAGCTAAAACATTTACAAATTTGACAATATATTAAGATTACAAAATTAGAAAAAAGAAAAGGAATGATCCCTCATCCCACCCCTAGATAACTATTGGGTACTAGTATATTTTTACGTTAAAAAAAATTAATTTAAGATAGTTAATGTAAATATATCACGTCTATGTACAAGTACATGCTTCTATAAGTTGCAAAGAAGTTTGAAACAAATCATTATAAAAAAAGTTATATATTTAAAAAAAAACCTGTGCACTGAGCCAATACAAAGGAAAAGGTCACGGTCTAAACCACAAACAAAATATTCAATCAATACATGTGTATATTACATGTGTATATGCAATAATTAATTATGTACAATGTCATATATAAATGTCAGAGGTCAAGTTGTTTAACATCTACGTTCAGAGCCAAGCTGTTATAGCAGATGCCTCTCACGGGCGCAGTTTATGGTTTTATCCATCCACCGCGTCCGGGACAGGAGAATAATATATTTATGTACAGTGTCGTATGAATTCAGTAGTAATGTGATACGTCACTGACATCCGTAACACTCGGTAGGGAGTGAGAAGTGAAGTATAACAAGAATCTATCAACAGATTTAATAATCTCATTCTATTGCTGAATAATCTCAATTCAAGTCCTCAACAGATTTAATGTCTACATTCAGAACAAGCTATTATAGCAGACACATTCCTTGGGCCCCAGTTATGATATTGGTCATCTCTGTGGTCCAAGATAAGGGGTGAGGTAGAGAGTGGGGGAATGGTTTGGACTACTGGCTAATCAGAATGAGGGAGTTGTAGTCAAGTCAAAATTGTTTAACGTATACATTCAGAGCCAGGCTGTTATAGCAGATGCCTATCATAGGCGCAGTTTATGATTTTAGTCATCCACCGCGGAGGTAGTTGTTAGGCCGGTCAGGGTGATAGAAAAAAATCTAAATCAATTTGGATTCTCTAAAACGTTAATAAAAATGTAAAGGTGACATAATTTTGGTTGATTTGGATGCCAATGTTTGATCATGAATGTTGAGCAGTCACAGTTTACATACAGCAGTATGTACATATCACAATTTAAAACATCAAATTTTATATACTAGTATATCATCACATTTCTTTAATGTACAATATTTACACTGCAGTTTCACATCACACAACTACTTATTTTTACAATCCACAAATATGTCAGTTTTTAGTTTTTACATTTTATGTACAATTTAGTTTTTGTATTCATAAATAAAAAGCACTTTAGATACAGTTTTAAATAGTTTTAAGTAGAATGCAAACTTTCACATTAAATATCACAGAAATGAGTATCACAGTGATTGTGAATAAAGTGAAACAATCTATCCACATTTCTGTGTAAACCAGCCTGATTTCAGATTCCCGTCCAACTACTGTAACACTGGATGAAATCTTTCTATACCAACACTTTATCTAAACAATTATAAAAACATTAGTGACACCAAGTTTGATGATGTCTGGTGGTTTATCATCCTGTAAGTTAGTAACACCAAGTTAGATGATGTATGTTGCCGAGCTGATCACCGCACAGCAGACCCAGTCTGTTTGGTGACTGCGATTCGACAGTCATGCTGGTCACTGGGGCCGAGCAGAAGAACTGACCAACCTGCGAAGAAATAAATTATTTTATACAATTAAAGGTTGATTATAATTTTGATGAACCAGGTTTAAAATAACATTTGAGAGTCAAGTTGCTGTAATATTGTGTAATGTGTAACAGAATACAAGAGAAGACAATGTTAATATTGGGTATTACAGGGGTCAATAGCCCCAGTGTTGCCCAGAATAAAAGTTAGCAGCTATACATGACTAGTACTATTCTCTGTAGATGCCAACTCTAAAATGTGGTTGATACCGAGGACCTGTTGACCAATTATTTCAAACATTGTGAATATACACAATATCTTTGAAATTTTCAGTGTGTGCACATTTCAAATAAATACACGTAAAAAAGAATTTCCAAATCTAAAGTTGTACATGAAGTATTTATGAAATACTGAAGATGGTTGAAGTATTTGTGAAGTACTGAAATACATGAATGATGTATTTGTGAAGTATTGAAGTATTTGTGAAGTACTGAAGTATTTGTGAAGTACTGAAGTATTTGTGAAGTACTGAAGTATTTGTGAAGTACTAAAGTTAAATGAAGTATTTGTGAAGTATTTGTGAAGTTATGAAGTATTTGTGAAGTACTGAAGTATTTGTGAAGTACTAAAGTTAAATGAAGTATTTGTGAAGTACTGAAGTTGAATGAAGTATTTGTGAAGTACTTGAGATATTAAAGATAAACTGACCTGTTTGAGTTGTGAAGTCCACACTTTGACAGTTTGATCCAAGCTGGCAGTGATCAGCAGATCGTGTTTAACAAACAGTCCAGTGATGGCTTGTCCATGAATCTGAAATCAGTTCAACATAAAAATAAATAAAGTAAACTTTGTTTTATTCAAAAGTAAAGTTTGTTTTATTTAATGACACCACTAGAACAGCTTGATTTTTATCTTATCATCTGCTATTGGACATCAAACATATGCTTATTCTGACATATTTCTTTAGAGGAAACCTGCTATTGTCACATATCCTACTCTTTCTGATTTGTTATATTCTCTTTCCCAGACAGGAAAGCAGTTGTGGACAACTGGTTGGAATGGAAAATAATCCAAATTGGAAATAGGTCCTCTGAGAAGGATTGATCCGATAACTGACCACTTCACAGGCAGACATGCTACCAACTGAGCTGTCCCACTAACCAACATAAAAAATAAATCAATTTAAAGTGTATTAGATGCTATGTATGTAAAAGGTATGATTCGTGTGCACTATAAATGAGAGAAATAAATAACATAAAAACAATTGTATATAGCTCTGTATTTATTTCATGTCATCAATAAATATTTTAACTAACAAAAGCTGAATTAAATACCATTGGCGACATGTTAAATTGTTTAAAACTCTGTATAATGATAAAAATACTGAGAATTAATGTTTGTCCACGTGGCGGGTCTCCACCTGGCCGCCATCACTATGTATTAGCACTATTCGCATGACCTAACTGTGGTACAAGCGGTATCGTTTCATCAGAAGAAAGGAGCTTGGTGCACATCAAACAAACGTAGAAGATATATTCTAAATGGTTAAATATTTTTTTTTAAACCAGACACTGCCACTTTAAGTACTAGTACTACATGTATTTAGTATTATCAATAGGTCGAATGTTTTTCAGATCATTTGCTTTCTTCCTTCTTAAAGGAACTAGAAACGTATTTTCAGGTATTAACTGATGTGTCAAAACACATAAAATACATCTTTGTTGGCTACAACGGTTATTCACTTACCGATCTGGAAATTTGCGTGCTCAAACTCTACCACGTATTAAGTACGATAATCGAGTTAAAAGTTTGCTTAAGCAAATGTTTATTTTTTTATTAAGAAAATCTTTGGTTTATCTGTACTTTGAACTTATGCAATTTGCAGAAAGTTCATGTTTTTATATACAATTTCCATAATTATAATCCTTGAAATGAATTAAAACAACCAAACAAATACGTTTCTAGCAACTTTAAGCACCACTCCACAACATGTAGCATACGAATGAGCGTATAGATGACTATATGAAAAAAGTAGCTAAAACTTGCCGTCCGTGCAAAATGTGGTTAAATGGAAATACACATGTACATAAATTGCATATTAAAATTGTAATGCACTGTGCAAGATCACACACAAAGCGTTTATTCCAAAATGGATGAAGTCCCTTTATATTACTATACTCAAGTCGTAGGCCTATAATTATCTTCAAAGTTAACATCAAACATTTATTTTATTTAGCTACTTCCATTTATCAAAATAATTATTTCGGACTTTTTTGTAAATCTGTTCAAACAGGATATAAAATAAAAACAAGCTAAACAACCATTTCTTATATAATTTTATTTATTTATATTTCAGCAAAGTAAAAGACATTCTTTTCCTCGTAAATGTTGAACATAATAGTGACATTGTTTGTTAAAATGTTGCATACACTAAAAGACAAGTTTCGTGATTTTTAATTGTGCTAAACGTGATAAACTGTATCCGAGAATACCTTTGCTTACGATGATGTCATACAAAGAATAAATGTCATAGAATATATTGAAAATAAACCACTTATTATCTTCTTAGGACGGACCCACTCCCAGGAAATGGGTTGCACGGTCAGTCTGTTACGATGAACGGTCTTCTGTCCTCAGCGAGCATTCATGGATACCCGATCTTTCAACATTTGTAAAGTTTGATTACAACAGCAGTTCGTTGTAATGTAATTCATTATAATTAACAGAGGCGGATCCAGAAATTCCATTTAGGGGGCCCTCAGTGACAAGACTAAGGGCCCCAAAAGTTCCCAAAAATATTTACAATGTAAAAAATAGAAAAATCGCAAAATTTAGGGGGGACCGGGCCACTGGTTAATAAAGTGGTAATATCAGGAAATAAATAATTTAATGGGTCTTTGTGCACTAAATTACAAATACAAAATGGGTTTTTTAATTGCGTCGATTTGAAAAGATTATAATTATGTTGATTAGGTCAGGTCAGGTAAACGTTTTTATATGCTTCCATCAGATAACTGTTCAAGTACTCTGACCAGGGCCAGAGGGGTCGTTCCCAATGTAATTAACTATGTTGATTAAAAAAACGTATACATGTATATAGGTCAGGTCAGGTAAAAGTATTTACGTGCTTCCATCAGATAACTGTTCGAGCACGCTCCCATTGGGAGCAGCCTCTGACCATGGCCAGGGGTCGTTCCCAATGGAAGATAGAGGGGAAAATGGAGGCTATGGAATTTATAATTAAGTTATTAAGCATTGGACTTATACAAAATAAAGTTATTAGCAAGAAAGTATTTTCTTTGGGCATTTCCAAAAGGTTTTTGGTGTTACGATAACAATTTTGGCCCAATTTATTGGGGTTGGTCTAAAAATCAAAACAGTAAAGGGCTAAAATAAAATTTAAATTTGGTGCTCTATTAAATTTTATTAAGCCTACAATATAAGAAAGATGGTTGGTTGGTTATACTTATTTTTATGTTTGCATCCAATTAAGGTTCATACATGCTGTCATGAGCACACACCTCAGCAAGTGATCTTTTAGTTTTATATGCACTTTCCCAAAGACAGGATAGCACAAATCATGACCTTTGTTAAACCAGTTATGGAATTGTTGATTGCTGTACGTAGTTACACCTTCCCATTGAGCCTTGTTGAGCACTCACTTTGGGTTTGAGCCAATACTGAGATAAAAAATCCCATGCCGCAACTGAGTTTTGATTTCAATTCCGATACCTTAATCATTGCATCACTGATACTGATTAATATAAGAATTTTTTTTTAATTTATTATAATTCTAAACAATATGGCCACCACAATGAACAATGAGACTGGTTAATGTAAGAAAAAAATTGTTAATTTATTATAATTCTAAACAATATGGCGACCACAATGAACAATGGAGATTAATCTGTAATTATGTCTATAGCTATAGTCGTTCAACTGGACTTGAGCTGTAACTCAGTACTTTAGAAGCCATCAACAGGTTAGAGGTCATGGGATCAATCAAACTGATGGCACTTAATTGCCTCCCATCACAACCAGGCCCCATACTTACAAAACTTTAAAGTCTCAAGCCCAAGCTTAAACTTAAATGTCCAGAAGTTAATGCCATACAAATGACATATAATGACTACCATGCTTTTAAGTATAAGTCTAGTTCCAGATTTTAAAATTTTATAATTATTGGTGTAGTGCTTTAAAACGGCTTTCTCAAAGCTTGTGCTATTTTTGTCATGACTAATTTAATCAAGAGTTTATTTTTAAAATGAAATACATCGGGTGGCCAATAAAAAATGTCCTGAACTTTAAGTGTTAATAACATTGCAACTAAGCAATATAATGCTATGAAATTTCATACAAGTCAAAAATATGATGTTTGTAACATTTTCAAGTCCCTATGTCATATACTTTTTCTGCAGTTGGGTAATTACAAACAGAAGTAAAAAAAATGCAATGACAGAAACTGATAATATACACTTGTGATGTCATGGATGGCACCTATTAATAAATTGTCAACAGAAGATGTCTAGTCAGCCTGGCACCTACATTTTTGCTTTCTTTAGGTCTTATCATGGTATTTAATCAAAGGGATAAAGAAATTATTGTGAAACAATTGCTTCCTCCACATAACCCTTATTTGCTTAAACATTTGTTTGTTTTTTTGCCTTCCACTGCCTCATTTTCTACTGGTAAAACCTGAAGTCTTTATTTTCTTAATATAGTTGTGGACTGTTCATATATATTTCACTTTTTATGAAGGAATTCTCTTATGATCCTTGCACCACACATCTTTGCACCACACTGATCCTTTTCCATGTGTCAATAATTGCTTTATTCCTCTCATTAAGTACCATGATAGGACTAAAATAAAGCAAAAAAATAAATTCAACCCATTCAGAACTGAAAAGGTTAACACTGGTGACATAGGTGCCAGACAGACTAGACACCTTCTGTTGACATTTTATTAGCATGTGTCATCCGTGACACCACAGGTGTATATTGTCAGTGTCCCAAATGACAACTAGTTTCAGCGATTTCATTTTTTTTTACTTTTGTTGTTAACTATCTGACTGCAGAAAAAGAAGAAGATATAGGCATTTGAAACTTTCAATATATGTTAAAAATTTAATAGTGTTGACTTGTGTGAAGTTTCATAGTAATGGTTAGTTGCAAAGTTATTAACCCTTAAAGTTCAGGACATTTTTTTGGCTACACGATATATGCCAAAATAATTGTGAAGTTAGTAAAGCAAGTATACTGGTGATAGTACTGCTTGAATATAATAGACAGTAAGTCAAAATTTAATAGGATGTTAAAATGGTGCTTCATTTTAATATATAATAAAGTAATTACGCTCAATTAAATATGCAAAATCTATGTTTCTCAAAATTACCTGAATGGATATATAAAAAAAATCTACATTAAATGCTAAAAAAATTAAAGATAAGGATAAATAAGCATAATATTAACTATTGTATTTATATTTGCTTTATTTATTATGCAAGAATGTTTCCAATACATTAATATATTTATTCAGTTGTTCTTTAATTATTTTTGTATGAATGGTAGACTTTTTTGAAAGAATGTGGATAAAAGGACAAGTAGTGATAAATATGATGTATCACTTTCGTCAGTATCAGATAGATATCTGTCATGAAATAATCTACATTTATTACCCAGTAAAGCTCCTGACAAAATGATGGAAATTATTTCACACAATTTTTATTTATTACACCTGTGAAATATATAACAGTTTAATAATATTTCCATTTATCACAATCAGTGTTCATCGATTTTCAGTGAATGAGCTTTGATATAAGGCAAGCCCGTAGCCAGGGGTGTTCGTAGGGTTTGACTCCCCCTTTTTCTGAAGTGCCCTTTCAAACTATATGTTATATATTTATTGGCCTATGAAATCAATTAAATAAGTCCTGTAACTGTAAAAAATGCTGGAGCCTCAAGAGGGGCTTTGCCTCTGGATCCCACTGGGAGCCCTAGGCAGCCACCAGCCAAGTGTTGCTTGCTATGATCGCAAGTGCTTTTTTAATACCAAAAAGACCCCCCCTGCAAAAATCTGGGCTACGGGCTTGTCCCAGATGGCATATTCCAAATGTTTTATATCCAACAGTCACTGATTTTAAACAATATGCTGGGTAGTATTAAATCAACATTACTTTCCTTTCCATTGAGCACTGACCCTGTGATGTCATCATGACATCACAATGAGATGACATCATGCTTAAACCAATCATGTGAGATATCCTCTAAGAGAAAGATATAAGTGATTCTGTCACACGGCACGGTGAACTGATTGGTCAGTTGAGGATTGTAATTTGTGTTGTAAATCTCTATTGAGCTCTATTAAACCAGGCTTGTTCAATGAACCATTCAAAGCTTGTGGTGGTTTGACCACTATGATTTATTATTTCAAAGGTACAGAAAGTACTAGTTTGCTTAACAGAGGCAAGAGAAAATTCTGACAAAGTTACAAAATATATATATATCCTCCGATTACTGGTTTTCGAATGGATAAGCGTAGATCGCAGATTTCGTGAAAATTAATATACAAATTGAAACTTCAAATTGTTTTTCTTAAATGTAAACTGAGTATTTAATCGATGAAATAAAAACAGTTCCTTATGAAAAGAACGTCCTCGGTAACATGTATGGCCATCATTATAAAGCTTGTCAACTTCTGGCAGGCATGTCTTACTGTTACGTCATTAATTTTTGAACACCCTGAATGGAAGTTCCATATTTTAAAAAAGTTGACAGTAATTACCTCCCTTTGGTATTGTCGTCTGCTAGTATAACCACTTAACTTAGCAGACATCACTTCCTTGTGAGTACTGAAATTTTTGTTTGAGTATTTTTTGTGACTTTCTAATGATGGTGCATTTAGAAAAAATGTCACTATTTGACGCAAGGCAAAACAACATAAAATTACAGATATAGATGTCATTTTTATGCACATGACTTTTACTCGAAGAATTTTTGAATTGCTATCAAAAATAGACTGGCTGTCAATTTGCGATCCTTTATCTCTATATATCATGAGAAATCTTGAATAAAACGGCTGTTTGAAAACTAAGGATGTTCGAAAACTAATGATCGGATGATACATATTCGATAGCCTGACAAGAGAAAATGCCTATGCTATGTGACAGCATCAGAATTCCTCTAAAAGAAATGTGTCAGAATCATCATACATTTGACATCCAATAGCCAATAATCTAGTGGCATCATTAAATAAAACAAACTACTTTTAGTCAATATTCTAGAAGATTAGTAAATTACAGTGAAACCTCTCTAAACCGGACCCTCTCTAAACCGGAATCCCCTCTAAACCAGACAAACAATTTGGTCCCAAT
>JAUTWP010178590.1:0-18443 GCA_033042655.1 Cyathermia naticoides | reverse complement strand
CGATGTGCTAGTTTTAATAAATTTATTATACACATGTAATTTCCTTTCTTTGATATTAGAACATGCTATAATCTATTTTAAACTGCCCTGACGGTTTTTAACGTAACATTGTACTTAAAAATATTATGGAAATTACAGAAATGTCATGTCTGTATAAAATCTGGTACAAATACATGTATGTAATAATAAATATTACCAAGTCGCTTTGCTTGCATAATGATTGGGTGTAGAATTACACTTGAATATACAGTATTAGGTTTTTTTTATCACATGAATATATAGATGAAGTGTATGCCTACATGTATTGGTTTTATTAACTACTGTGACCATCAGAGGTTGCCATATATTTTACAATACATAATTGTAATACAATCATTATGTTATGCTTTAATCATTGCCTGCTAATGGCTTAATGGTAAATGCGTATTGTAGGCTACATTTGGCACTGAGTAGCCATGCTAAAACACATTAAATCTGTATCTCAGATATACTGCCTGACATTTGCACTACGGTACACATCTTCAGTTAGTTACTTTAAATTAAACAAATAAAAACATTCTTGTTTTTGCTTTTTCTCATTATTATCCATAGTAATGTACAAAATAGTTGAATATTCATTTTGTTTTTAATTAAACGTTTTTCAGCAAGTAAAAGATAATAAATGCCCATTATAGCATACCACCATCATACGTATACATTTATAGGCTGTCAGTATTGTGTCGCCTGCTGTGCTATTCAAGGAAAACAGTTAACACTAAACCGTAATGATATGACCCCCAACGATACCAAAACACTTTTGTTAATTAAATAGTGTCAAACACAGAATAAACTACCTTTATAAACATTAAGTAGAATGTATACAAGATGCAAATAAAAACCACAAAGTGAACTTTCTGCACTGAATCGCATGGCTCCAACGGTCGGCGACTTTACCATACGGTCATAGAAGTGTATGTTAGACAACCTTTTGAAGATATGCAATAAGTCATTGGTGGGGACAGAAGTGAGGGTTCGTTGACAACGTGAGGGTCTATGTTTCCAGTGGCGGATGTAGGGGGCCAGGGCACCTCCCCCACCGCTACATTTTTTTTTTTTTTTACATTGTAAATATTTTCGGGAACATTTGTGGCACTTAGGCTCGTCATTGACACCCCCCTTAAATGGAATTTCTGGATCCGCCACTGCAATTGTCATAAAAGTATGCACTAAAATCAAGTACATGCACATGTAGCACACTACAAATATATGAAATATGATGTTCTATATTTAGTGCTAATTTTCTTGTAAAGAATAAGTGCATATCGTTGTTTTCAATTACAAAACAATTCCTGGAGTTGACGAATGTTGATGTTTTTACTGAAGTATGTGGTGTACACAATACACTTGTACATATTTGTGAAAGTCGGCTTAGCTAGGTTTAAAACTACACCAAGGAATGTTTGTTTGATGACACTAAAAAAAAGTAAAGATTGTTTTATTTAACGAAGCCACTAGAACACTGATTTTTTCCACAACTGATCTAAAAAAGGCTGTGGTATGTGCTGTCCTGTCACTGAGAAGGATTGATCTGATGACCTATCACTTCACAGATGGACACTTTACCTCTTGCTGCATCCTTCTTAATTAGATGTAAGCACAAAAATTTCAGTTTATCCAACCAACCATTGTAGTTCTAAAAAGAAATGCAGGGGTGCACAAATTAAAATTCTGCGTAACACATTAATGGTTTACACAAAAAATACTTGAATAACCCTTTTCATTTGCATAACCCTTTTTTAAAATAATGAAATTTATTATATATTTTATTTGTGTTTGTTTGCAATTAGACGTTTGAATCTCAATTGAGATTAGGTGGCAATACACCAATACTGAACAGGAAAGAAAAAATAATAATAATAAAAAAAGAAAAGAAAAAAGAAAAAATTCTAAAACTAAATTCACTCAAAAGTGAAATCGGTTATGGAAGGAGAGTTTTGAGTGACCTTCACACTAATGAAACGGTCGTTCACGCAATCTGTGCACCCGTGAAATTCCATAAAAACATCAACAATAGATAGACATTTCAGTTTGTGTTGAGTCTTATAAGATGTGAGATCTCACAGTTACACAGACACACTAACCACATACCTTCCTCTTTTGTTATTTTCTATCTCCTTTGTAACAATCTCGCAGCGATGTTAAACTTAATATTCACTCACTCACTCACCTTTGTAATGAGATTAACCAGATTTACCGTAATCCAAAAATGTTTACCTGATGTACGAGAGGTCATGGGTTCAATCCCAGTGACTGGATCTCTTACAAATAGTGATTCATTTTTTATTGTTAATTCATTATCATAGCTTTTCAGGGATCTAGCTGTCGGTAGAGTGTTACGCCTTATGAATTCTGAGTTAATATAAATATGACCTTAAAACCACCGACCAAACACTGAGGACTGTGGTGTGTGCTGTCCTGTGGGAAAGTGCATATAAAAGATCCCTAGCTGCTTATCAAAAAGAGTAGCCTATATGGTTTTCTCTAAAGAAATGTGTCAAAATGACCATATGTTTGACGTCCAATAGCCGATGATAAGATAAAAAATCAATGTGCTCCAGTGGCGTCATTAAATAAAACAAACTTTACCTACCAATGAGGATCAAGCACTTACTGATAGCTCAGTCGGTAGCGTGCCCACCTTTGAAGTGGTCGGTCATCGCATCGATCCTTCTCAGTGAACCCAGCTACAGTTTGGGATATTTTCCGTTCCAACCGGTGGTCCACAAATGGTTCATCAAATGTTGTGGTATGTGCTGTCCTGTCTGTGGGAAAGTGCATATAAAAGATCCCTTGCTGCTTATCGAAAAGAGTAGCCTGTGGCAGCACCGGGTTTCCTCTAAAAATGTGTCAAAATAACCATATGATTGACGTCCAATAGCTGCTGATAAAATAAAAATCAATGTGCTCCAGTGGCATGATTAAATAAAACAACCTTTTACATGGAAGTGAGTTTGATATTCTATTTATTACCCCAGCCTGAATATCCTTATTTTGCTTTTCATAAATGGTTCAATGTGCCTATTACACATAGTAAACATGTTCTGTAATTTGATTGGCTAATTTAATCCTTTTTCTGGGAAAAACACCTGAAAAGCTAGGCTTGAAGGGTGTACAGTTAAGATTGTAACCAGGTATTTTTTAGTATCAGCACTTTCATTGGACAAAGTGAACTGACCTACCCAATGAAATTACTGGATAGACAAATGCATAATTTCCTAGGAAAATTATTATTTATATTTCCCCGGTTCTGTGTGCCCGCTGGGGTAATAAATTAATTTATTAGTTAAAAAATGCATGGATTGGAATCCTATTATTCATATGATCACTGGTATAAAATATTATAATGTTTGCACTTCTATCAAATTAAGGTTGAAACAGAATGGATTTCACACAGACCACTTTTTTCTTTCTTTTTTTCATATTTCCCCAAAAAACAGCACAGAAAATATTGAACAAAGGAAGAGGAACAGGAAAAATAATTAACGTTCTTATGTCACAAAAGTCTTCAAGCACACCCATCATGAAACATTTAGAAACAAGTCATTTGGAATCTAAATAAGACGACAACTTGTTTTTTCAGACATGACAGCACATACCAGTTGTGAACAATTAAAGTTCATATTCTAATCAGAGTTAAATCCACTTACCGGGTAACTAAAAATGGAAAAAAAAGACAAAGCAAAAAACATACGAGGGTGCAAATATTTTTATTTTATTTTACAAAACTATCTATACATTGCTAGATATAATCAGTTAAAAAAAATAACCCAAACCTGTCTTTTTCACAAATCTGTTTTCCACATTGTGTGTTGTCAGCAGTGGAAAAATAAATAATGTCACCAAGATGAAAGTTCATACAGATGAATATTGATGCAGCATGCTGGAGGTATTCCATATGATTGGTTTGTGAACCACACATTTCTCATCACCACACAATCAGGGGGTTGGGAGTAACTTTATTTACATGCTATCAGAGAACTGTTCAAGCACAGGTTTTGAAAATACAGTTGTCGACTACATTCCCTAACAGTGGTAGGCTTTGGCATTATAAATACTCAGTCTTATCACTGTTATAAGAGCATGCATTGTTTCTGATTTAATTTTCCCACCTGGGTAGGGTGTCAGGCAATGTCGGACATCATACCCAGTAGGGGCATGCTTGAACACTTATTTAGTGATGTGAGCACGTTAAAAAAAAAATCAAGTCCAGTCTGATTTAATTAATTATTTGTGATTTAATTGTTTCCAATTCAATTAATTATTTGTGATTTAATTGTTTCCAATTTAATTAATTATTTGTGATTTAATTGTTTCTGATTAAATTATTTGTGATTTTGAGGTTTTATAAGCATGGGACCTAGGAACTAACTTCATACAATTTATATGATTTCGAAGATTTTAAGATTTCAAGTGTTTATAATCATAGGATTTATTTACATACAATTTGTATGATTCAAAATGTCTAGATCTTGAAGTTTTATAATTACATGGATGTGTTAATGTGTGGTTCACGAAGCCAGCCTATGTGAGCTGTAAATAATGACTTGGGTATTATGGATGATAGAAATACACACATCTTTCATGCTGTTTGGTTTCACACATGAGATCGCACAATTATGTCATGATGGCAGTATTAAATACACACATTCACAATCGGCATCACCAATACACAATATAAATTATAGATATGTGTTGTCATATTAAACTCATTCAGCTTACCATCGAGACAGAATTTGTTCATGCAGAGAAGATATGATTTAAATTTTCTCATTCCAAAATATTTTGGATACATCAAATACAGGTGTAGATTCATGTGGAGATAAGGGGTGTAAACCCCACTCACAATTTATTTTTTGAAAAAATTATAAATCATAATTCATCTAAAAACAATATGGAAGTTGCTTATGACATTGTATGTTAAATTAATGTTCCTTTGGAATCTGTATCCATGGATATAAGGTTCCTCAGAATTTTAGGAATGAAATTACTGTTCCAGTTTTAAGGGTCCCAATTTAAAATCATATTTTGGGGTCCCAGACTGAAATCTTAAGTTTGAGGTTCCAAATTAAAATCATGAGTTGGGTAACCCAAACTAAAATTATGAGTCAGAAACTCATTTATCTGCTCTATAATACATGTTTTATTCAGAATTTAAATAGTTTTCATTATTACCCTTTACCTTCTGTACAACAAATTCCCATCATCAATATGGATGTTTAATACATACATATTGTTCTAATAACACATTGACTAATAGAATGCTACCCACATATTATTTGATTAAAAAAACTATCAATTATGAAATGATTTCTTAATCAAAATCATGAAAAATCTAACAATTGTAACCCAAATTGATGTAATACAAATATTTACAAACATAAAAATGGTTAACTTTTAAAAAGTTGTAAAAATGTTTTATTAGATGTACAATTCATGTGTTGATTGCTTTGACAAAAATGCTTTACAATGGATATGGTTAACGCCGAACATTTGTATGACGTCGTCCAAACTCACAACATTCATTTCACAGAGTATTCACTTGTTAACACCAAGAAAATAAATATAAAAACACAGAACAGTATCCATACCATATACACACCACACATTGTATAATCCATACATTATATAGACCATGTATAAGCCATACACTGTATAAACCAAACAGTACAGCATACACCAACATTGCTAACTAACAATAATGATGGTCATATATGCAAATATGGTTACATGCAAACAAGAATATTGCAAATTACAGTTTTAGGTAAAAAAAACAAAATCGCACTTAACATATAAAACATTGGTTCTCTCACACTACTTTTCATACATGAAATCATATTAGGGACCATTCAACTATTACATAACCTCTGGGGTAAGGAAGTGGGATGGTTATTGTATGCATTGTTTGCTTGAAAACATGTTAAAAAAAAATGGCGGATCTAACTAATTTCCTATTTTGGGTTAAGTAATTGTTGAATGGTTCCAGAAAATAAATAGTTTAAAGAGTTTGGGTTATAAAGCTAGTCAATATTTTCTCAAATAATTCAACATAAGAAAACAAACACAATAATCTTTACATAATATTACTAATGTCCTACTAACAACGTTTTTAAAATGTTTAAGCCTGGACATAAGGCTTGAACAAAGGGTGGAATCTTTAGTTCTTGTTTTAATTTTAGATGGAATTTTAACGTTTTATAAGCATGATGTTTAATGAATTTCAGTAAATTGGCAACTCTACAGCATATGGTTCTAAACAGTAACAATGAGTTTTAAAATAAATACCTGATATCCTCATATGAAGCTTCATCAATGGTAGAGGTATTAAAGTGGCACAATCAAAGTTGAACTCAAATAATTTAGTTATTTTTACTCTATTCTTGGTGATTTCCAGTTAGTGAAGCTCACATATAAACCTGATTTTTAGTCAAACCTGCTCAAGCTGCCACCTGTATTAAGCAACTACCTGTCTTCAAAGGTCACCTTTATTTTCTCCCAAATTAGCTAATTTAGTACAATATAACCTGTATTAAGCAACCACCTGTCTTCAAAGGTTACCTTTATTTTCTCCACATAGCTAATTTAGTACACTATAATTTGTATTAAGCAACCACCTGTCTTTAGAGGACACTACTTGTTATTTCATTGGGTATCTGCTTAAGACAGGTTTGACTGTGGTTATCAGACTGTTCATACTGGAACCATTACAGCAGAGGTAGCCTGGTTCTTGCACCAAACAAGACATGTTGCTAGAATATTTACCCGTAATACAGACAGTAACAGCTTACAACCACAGAGGTCTGGCCTGTCCTGGTTTGTGCAATTCCAAAACGAGACTTGTCCCACTTGGAGACTGATGTCTAAGGCTAGTCAACTGTTTTTCAAAACTAGTACCATTCTGATCCTTATTATTCGTCATTGCTAACATAAAGAACAAAATATTAATACTGAAAAAAATAAAATTGAAACAAATCAAAATTGCACAAACTAGGGTTTTATGCATGAACCGAGCCAACTGACAGTCTTGAACAACCCATTCAGAGTTTCATGTTAGTCTTGAAATTTAAAAATAGTCTGTGACTTAGTCATTGTATCGGTTCATGCATGATCCCCCAGGACACACAGACCGCTGACACTAAGCTGTAGCTGATCCTGTCACATAATTATCATAATTAATTGCATTCTACTAGACATTTCTATCCTGGACATACATGTGTGCAATGACCTAGGTTAGAACGGTTATACACAGAATTTATGCTTTTTAACATCTACAGAAGATTCAGTACATGCTGAAGCATGTTATTGTTCAGAAGCAGGTGTTGCATTTTCTGTGACTGTCAATATATTTCATTTGAGTTTCACACATTTGAAAAAAGTTTTATTTAACAACGTCACTAAAGCACATTGATTTTTTATCTTATCAGTGGCTACTTGACGTCATTTCACACATTTGAAATACTGAAAAAATTTCATTTCAAACAGGGAAGAGGATCAGATGGTTATTAACCAAATTATTTTTGCATATATGATACAAGAAAACTGAACCTTCAAATTAAAACATGTATGTTTGAAATAAAAAACACAACAAAATGCAAACAACATGCACACACACCAGGGGCCATATGCACGAAGACCGCATAAATTTAAACGCGTTTAACTCCCTATACATACAAAATATTTTCTGTTTAGCAAATAAACGCGGTTAAATGCATTAAACACTCTTCATGCATACGCACCTGTTCTTGCATGACAACATTAAATGAATAAATTTATCTCATGTTTTAACAAGTATATTATTTATACATAATACTATCAGTAGGTATACAGCGTCTTCTTTTGGCTCGGGATGCTGGTTACAGTTACTATGGATGCTCTGAGTGGCCAACTCTTTCCTCAACTACCAATCTTACAGCTCGTAACAGCCTGTTACTAGTTACAACAGGCATAAAATATGATTTAAAATTAAAAACTTAAACTACTCCCAAAAAGGAACACTTATATCTCACCTAACATTTCGAGGGGTTAGTGCCAGAATGACTTAACTCCAGATTTCTGAGTGCTTAAAGACAGTAGGAACATTAATTGATTGTGACTCACACTAAAAGCCTGTAAAAAGATGTTGTTTAGATTTTATAGCATAACTTAAAAAGTAATAAAATCACATTTCCAATATTTTGAACATAAATGAAGACTGTTGTTAAGCTTATTATAGCATATTTAACTCAATTTTGTGAACATGTCAGTTAAGTGGTGCTGGCACTAACCCCTCGATTTAATGAATTATGTTTCTGTATGAAATTAGTTCTAAATATAATTGAAATCTCTCATCTCCTTAACTACCAGCATCCCAAATGCGTCTAATATTCATTTAATATGTGTTCTACTGTGTGTATCGTAGTTTTGAATTTTGTGAAAACATAGGTGCTCACCTTTCCTTCTTTAGGCTTTTCCACGAATCCTAACCCCGCCAACTTCCAGACTCCTCGTTTTGTCACCAGTATACTCTGTGGACACACATTCCTGTGTAGCATCTGCTCCGCACAATGAAGAAAAGACAATGCTTCCGTAATCTGAAATAAAAATAAAGTTTGTTTTATTTAAAGCGAATAGAAACGTATAATTATGTCAAAACACAAAAAACTAATATCTGTTGGCTACATCGGTTATTCACTTACCGATCTGGAAATTTGCTTGCTCGATCTCTACCACGTAATTGGGAAGAAAAAACCCCAACTCGAAGTCGGTTTTTGAAATGTTTGCATAAGCAAATGCTTATTAAAAAAATTTATTAAGAAAAACTTTGGTTTATCTGTAGTTTTAACTTATGGTATTCCCAGAAAGTTCATGATTTTATAAACTTTCCATAATTATAATCCTTGAAAGGAATTAAAACAACCGAACAAATAGTTTCTAGCAACTTTAACGACGCTACTGGAGCACATTGATTTTTATCTTATCAGTGACTATTGGACGTGCATGTATGGTCATTGTGACAATGTAGAGGAAATACGCTGCCGTCTCATAGACACACGCACGCACGCATACACACACACACACACACACACACACACACTATTTACATGTTTAAACAAAACCTCCATTCCTACTTCCACCAATCAATCTGTTTTTGATTAGCAGCAAATAAAAACATAAAAAGGTGTCAACACAAAATTTCCTATGAACATACCACACCCTTTCATGTACAAGTTGTGGAGTACTAATTGGAAAGGAAAATAATGCATCTCGCCTCGCTCTCCATGAACACTATGCTAAATGACTTACCTGTAATAATCCATGTTTTATCTCCATCTCAATGAATCCGTAATCCTGTAAAAATAAAACATTTATCAATATTAGTGTCGTTTTAAAGATGTTCACAATAAGCTAAGCTATTTATATGTATTTTCTGACATACAAGATAACACATACAACATATAATGAACCAGTGTTCTGTTTTGTACCATTGGGAGGCTAACAAGCGGAACGATGTCTTTTATATGTATCTTCTGACATACAAGACAACATACACAACGAATAATGAACCAACTTTGGATCACTAGGAGGCTAACAAGCAGCAAGGTGTCTTTTATATGCATGTTCTGACATACAACATATTAATGTACCAGTTTTGGACCACTGGGATGCTAACAATAGAAACACACGACTGCAGGTTACATTATATTGATACTACGAACCAATGTGTACAGGGTTCCGTGAAGGCCATCGTATGCTTTATGTGCATGCACTCGCTACAGTGTGTGATAGCATCAATATCCGCAGGTTAAAGGTTCAGATTATCTGCAGATTAGTGCAGTTATTAGTTATGTACATGGCCAGCAAAACGCGTTCCTTCCATAAAGACGGTTAAAAGGATAACGTAAAGTTTGTTTTATTTAGCGATGCCACTAGTATAGAGCACATTGATTGTTTTTAATCATCGGCTATTGGACGTCAATCATGTGGTAATTTCGACACATTTCGTTAGAGGAAACCAGCTGCCGCCTGGGATCTTTATATCCACTTACCACATACATGACAGCACACACTACGACCTTTGATAAACCAGTTGTGGAGCACTGTTGGAACGGAAAACTGACTAAAATACTAATTGTTTTCCGAATACACTTGCTAGGTTTGTATGCGTAAAGTTGGCCTTGAATCACAGTATGATACTTAATTATCACTTCGTATATCACAAGGTCCTAACTAATAGTGTGATTAGAGAGTTTACTGATAGAGGTGATGTTTAAAATATGTATTATTAATACCAACAACTGCAGACAAACACACTGACAAGGTCATAAGCCACACATTACTATAAATGTTGGGTGGTATTATTAATACCAACAACTGCAGACAAACACATTGACAAGGCCATAAGCCACACATTACTATAAATGTTGGGTGGTATTATTAATACCAACAACTGCAGACAAACACATTGACGAGGCCATAAGCCACACATTACTATAAATGTTGGGTGGCATTGTTGAAATGAAAATGGTGAAACGTGTCTAGAACGAGAAACGTATAAACTGTAGCAGTTTTCAAAACATGGGAAGTCTATAGTAGAAACAGAATAGCGGCCATCTTTAAAATAAGAAAGGTCGTGACCTTGAAGTGACTATATGTTCTTCTATCATATTCAACATGTCCAAAGCAATTGAAAAAGACACCGAACTCATGTTTTTATTGTTATTAGTTCAAAAGATATAGTTATTAAATTTCAATGATTTAGTGGCGGCCATTTGCATTTTGCACTCTGGGAAATACAGCCCGCATTTTTGCTATGGACATGGTCGCTAAATATGTTCTAAATATATTTCTGAATCCAAACCACCCACCTTACTTCACAAAAATGGCCACATGACCTCCCATTATGACTCTACTAAATATAAGTATATTCTTGAGACTAACATAGTTGAAGTTAGTTTTGCATAATTCCGTTTGTGATTTGTACGTGACGTAGCTCAACGTCGTGCTGATGGGTCGTCTGTTTGATACTTGTCAGTTGACACATTAAGCTTTTTCAACTTCCAGCTCATCCGTGTGCATGTTTAATGAATACAGTGCTTTTAACACATAAACTTCAGTTATTAAAAAAAGTGATTCCGTTGCGTGTAAACGATATTATGACATTTGACACCTCAGAAAGACATTTAAGAATTAGGTCCAGCCAAGCATTAATAAAAAAAACCCCAATGATTCCGTTGCGTGGGGACGATCTTATGACATTTGGCACCTCAGAACGACATTTAAGAATTAGGTCAAGCCAAGCATTAATAAAACAAAATGATTCCGTTGCGTGGGAACGATCTTATGACATTTGGCACCTCAGAAGGACATTTAAGAATTAGGTCCAGCCAAGCATTACAAAAAGACGCGCCTCGAATCACAGCACCTGTCATGAGTAGCTCGTTAATATGAAGACGAGTTTATTTTTACTTGTTAATGTGACAAGTGAAGAAATAACCTTTAAGATCAGTCCATGGCATTTGTTGAACGCGACTATCAGCTCTTGTCTCTTATATCCTGATCAAACGATATTAATTCCAGATGACGTGAACAGCGGCCACGTCAATCAAACACTGCAACGTACGTTGACAGCTGGGAATGAATCTACAGTGACAGTCACCACGTCCTTTTTATTTTAATGTTTTTTATTATTACAAAATATTTGAGTAATATCAAAGATGAGATTGTGTATAAAGACCATTGAAATAAAAATGAGTCCATTTAAGAAAACTTGAAATAATGGTCAAATACTATAAGAACAGGTAAACCCGATGTCCCAGTTTCAATTTCCACACATATTCAAGTTACCCACGCACTTTGAACCTAGTTTCAAGTTTGAAATGACACCCCAATAAATATATATTTACATATCCATCCATCCATCCATCGATCCATCCATTCGTCCGTCTGTCACATAATTATATCCGTCATATCCATTCATCATAATAATTATGACATTAGTATATACATCACTTCTACGTCCATCGATCACGTCTATTATCCCATCCACTCATCACATACATTCCTCAAATCTATCATTCACATGCATCCATCACATATACAGACAGGTAACACCACATCCACCCATCACATTGACCACATCTATTTACCACATCCAGCTCACCCATCCCATACATAGATCACATCCATCGATCATATACATCGATCACATTCATCCATCATATACATCGGTCACATTCATCCATCATAATAATACGTCGATCACATTCATCCATCATATACATCGATCACATTCATCCATCATATACATCGATCACATCCATATATCATATACATCGATCACATCCATCGATCATATACATCGATCACATTGATCCATCATATACATCGATCACATTCATCCACCATATACATCGATCACATTCATCCATCATATAATATTATATCCAACGATTCTAGGGCATCCCCCGCGAACATTCCTCCCCCCGACTATTCCCCCATGGCAATCTCCATTGTTATGAGGTTTGCGTCATTCAGAATCAAAGATGAGTATTAAACAGCAATGTTGTACTTCCTAGTTCGGTTTGGCAGAAGAAAAAAAAACATTTTTAGAAGGCGAAAGGGAACAGAAGGCCATTGTCTACTATACTTGAAACTATAACACATTAAATCAATTACATCCGCGCCAGTTGAAGTTATAAAAACATTACTATGGGACCCCCACTACCTAGATACAAAACCCTGGCCGATGTTTATTAGGCTGGTGTTACTCAGTGATGTTATGACATTAAAATCACAGCACAAACGGAAATTAATTTCCTCTTGTTAATATTAAAAAAATCTTATCACATTTTGTACAAATTATGCTTTTGTTTCTATTGTTCTCTGTCATATAAATAGTACAAAAAGTTTGTCGCACAAATCTCGTTGTACAAAGCCTATTGTGTCGAGTGATTGCATTCAATTGTATGCAGTCTGTTTGAAATGCCACTGGTGCCAATCACGTTGTAGCACATCTTTGTGTCGAGAAAAATGTTGAAACACGTTACAGGCATTTTCAATTAAAATGAAAAATAATTCATAAAAACCATTATACTTAAAATGAAATGAACTAAGAAATTCTAACAAAACACAACAAAAATCTATAACACATCATTCAACAATATGATGATTTTAGCATATTCTGAAATTTGCAAGTCCCTACGTCATTTATTTTTTCTACAGTCATTGAAAACAGAACTAAAAATATTCAATGGCAGAAACTGATCGTCATTTGAGAAACGGGCAATATACAGCTGCGGTGTCATGGATGGCACCTGCTAATAAAATGTCAAAATAAAGTGTTTCTAGTCTGTCCGGCACCTAGATTGTGTTAACCTTTTCAGTTCAGAATATGTTGATTTCGTGATCTTTGCTTTTTAGGTCCCATCATGCATGGTAGTTAATCAGAGGAATAAGGCAATTATTGAGACATGGAAAAGGGTCAGTGTGGTGCAAGGATTATACAAGAATTCCTTCATAAAAAGTGAAATATATGCCAACAGTCCACCGCCTTATTAAGAAAATAAGGACTTCATGTTTTACCAGTAGAAAATGAGGCAATGAAAGTCCAAGAACCACAAATGCCGAAACAAATAACGATTACGTGGAGGAAGCAATGGTGTCGCAATAACTGCTTTATCCCTCTGATTAAACACCATGATAGGACCTCAAAAAAGCAAACATGAAATCAACCTATTCAGAATTGAAAAGGTTAACACCACGTAGGTGCCAGACTGACTATAGACACCGTCAGTTGACACTTTATTAACATGTGCCATCAATGACACCGCAGGTGTATAATATTATGGTCAGTTTCCCAAAAGACAACCAGTTTCTGCCATTGCATCTTTTATCTTGTTTTTAATTAATTATCAGACTGCATCAAAAGTTCATAACATAGGTACTTGAACATCTGTCAAAATGTATACAAGGGCACTAAAATAACACTGACCACGTCGGATTTATTTACCTTGAGTTCCTGTGGTATCATGGCTGGCATGCGTTCAAAATTCCCCAGAATGTTTGCTAGGCTTCCCATCACCGGTTCCGTAGCGAACGCAAGACTGTCACTGAAACAATGAAAAAAGGTAACAGATTCGTAAAACACAATGTGAAAAGAACATACTTCAAGTTCAAACAGAACTAAAAATCGCCAGCGTTGTGTGGCGATTTGACTGATTCTTTACGTTCTTACCGAAATTAACGTTAAGCGCTAAAATCTTGTCTAACGATCACCTACTAAACATTAAAAAAAGTAAAGTTTTTTTTATTTAACGACGCCATTAGAGCACATTGATTTTTTTTATCATCAGCCGCTATTGAAAGTCATTCATAATTATGGTAATTTTCACACATTTCTTCAGAGAAAACCCGCTGCCGCCACATAGGCTACTCTATCCGATAAGCAGCAAGTGATCTTTTATATGTAATCGCCCGCAGATACGACAGCATATACAGCGGCCTTTGATGAAGCAGTTGTAGACCACTGTTTGGAACGGAAACTAGCCATAACTGCAGTTGTATGCACTGAAAAGGATGGATCCGATGACTGACCGCTTCAAAGGCGGGCACGCTACCGACTGAGCTACATCCCGCCCCATCGCTCTGAATGTAGACGTTAAACAACATGACTTGCTCAAAGAGAAGGCTAAATGTATTAAGCAATGTCACGATCTACATAGTTATACTTTTACTTTTTATAATGTTACCTACATCATTACAGATGCTCTTGTAATAATCCTTATACCCCATGACATTACAGACAGGACAACACGTACCACGGCCATTGATGAATCAGTTGTGGAACACTGGTTGGAACGGAAAATAGCCAAAGCTGCAGATTGGTCCACTGAGAAGTATCGATCCGACGGCCGAACGCTTCAAAGGCGAGCACGTTACCGATTGAGCTAAAACACACTCTTATCAGAAAGAGTAGTCTATGTGATACTAAAGTTTGTTTTCTTTAACGATGCCACTAGAACACATTGATTTGTATGTTATCAGCGGCGATTGAATCTCAATAGCCACATAGGCACTTTTATATGTACTTTCCCCTAGATAGGCCTTTGCTGAACCAGTTGTGGTTATGTGACAGTAGCATGTTTCAACACTTTCTGGACAGCGGGCTTAGGATGTAATATTGAGTTGTGTGCCAGTGACAGCCTGCTTGAAAATATTTATAACCAACCAAGCGAGCTACAGTAAGCCTGGAAGCCAGTATACTACTTAGAATAATCAACGCAGATGACACGGAGTATAGTGAACATGTACAAGCTTAGGTAATCGAATTTATCATTCTAATCCGACAAACGTAATCGGATATGCACGCCAGACGTTATTAGCTATTCTTCCGTTTCTAGGTACCAAGGAGAAGTTTAAATCATAACGGATTGACGAATGTGGCATTCATGCAGTTCCTTTGTGTCACAGAGGGTTGTAACTCCGTGTTTTATGGGTTATCCTTGCCGCGACCACGCCGTGCAGTCACAGAAATCGATACAAAAATTATCAAAGAAAGAAAAACACTTGTAATTCCAGATGCGTATTCGTGTGGTGCATGGCATAAAACGACTGTGATTTATGATCACACGGAGATTTAAAGCGCCACAAAAAGTCCTCTGCTTTTACAACCTAGAATCGCCTTCCAGTAGATTGATGCTGTAAGATACTCGTAGTTTATTTTCAAAGAAGTCTCCTTTCATTTGACGTTAAATGCAGGGATGTGTCTAGAAGCGAACTCCCATGCCATGCCAAGCATATAACTGCATTATTATGTTCAAACTGTCGCTTTGATACATCCTGAATAACGATTCTGGTAAGTAACTTAGTGTAATGCGAATCTTACACATCAGTGGCCGCCTTACACTAAATTGCTGCTGTCTGGCAGAGCAATGGAATGCAAGGCAAGACAAGGCAGAGCAATGCAATACAAGGCAAGGCAAGACGATGCAAGGCAAGGCAAGGCAAAGCAAAGAAAGCAAGCCAAGGCAAGACAATGCAATGCAATGCAAAGCAAAGCAAGGCAAGGCAAAGCAAAGAAAGCAAGCAAGCAAGCCAAGGCAAGGCAAGACAATGCAATGCAAAGCAAGCCAATGCAAGGCAAAGAAAGCAAGCCAAGACAATGCAATGCAAAGCAAACCAATGCAAGGCAAGGCAAGGAATGGCACAGCAAGCCAAGGCAAAGCAAGTGAAATCAATGCAAGACAAGGCAAATGAATGCAAGGTAAGGCAAAGCAGTGCAAAGCAATGCAAATCAAAGCGGAGAAAGGCAAGGCAAGACGAGACACCACATGCCACGACTATATGAGGAGACATAATACCATCAATATATAGTGTATTGTCGTGATAGCAACTCAGCACTGTTGACTTGGTAAAACAGCATTGTATAGCATACTAACGGTGTAAGTTTAGTATTACTTTGTTGACGTCATTGATGTATGTTTAACCGGGCCCTGTACATTATGTTCAGCCTTGAGTCCGAACTTAGTTTTATAATAACGGAAACCACACCTCTAGTTATAAAACCTCTATAGTCTGAACTCAATATTCAAATGTCGTAAACAATGACATCATGACTGTTATTTTAATGGCGTTGTTATGGCATTGTTCAATTTAAGTTTCAAGTCTGAAATCTTTAGAAACGAGAGTTCTGGAACTTAAAGCTAATCATATTTAGTCTTACATGTACGTATTCATAAACTGGTTCTCATATTACACTGGTCAACAATTTCTCAAAAGTTTTCTTCTGAGATTAAATGAGCTATTTCTTATGTATTGTGATGTGCTGATTTCAAATATCACAATTATTGGCAACTTTCAGACTCGGTCCTTTAACTCGGATCTCAAAGGACATAATTAAACTCTATTGACAGTACAGTCGAACTTCGTCTAACGGGCACCTCTATATAACAACAATCTGCACATAACAACCACACTGAAAAAGCCCCGAAATACATTTCTTTATTTATTTGACATCTATATAAAGGCCACTTGTGCATAACGGGCACATTCTGATGGTCCCTTGAGTGGTTATTATATACAATTTCGACTGTATATTCACTCCAATAATAATTATGAATAATGAATAATAGAAACCACCGCCGCATTTTTGACGTTGACCGATTGAGGCCGACATTGCATGCATGAAAATAACAAGACTGCTTCCAAACATTGTGACAGTAATTACAGCATACCAGCGCCATTACCAGTTGTTTATTCTGATGTAACATTTATCATTTTAGACGTACTGGGTCAATCAATGGCGCCTCATGGGAAAAACAAATGCAAGAATTTAAGAACAGTGTCGTAATAATTGCATTTTCCACTCTAAATTGGACAAAGGAAGATGGCTGGTAGCAGATGAAAATAATGTTTATTTAACAATACCCCAACACAGTTTAATAAGCAGCTGTTATAAAATATGTCAAACATATAGGCTGAATTTACCAAGTGTTATTTTCTTACACGTATGCAACTACAT
Source organism: Cyathermia naticoides (assembly GCA_033042655.1). NCBI lineage: Eukaryota > Metazoa > Mollusca > Gastropoda > Neomphalida > Neomphalidae > Cyathermia > Cyathermia naticoides. The sequence continues at coordinate 910 of JAUTWP010178590.1, read as the reverse complement.
GCATTTGCAAAGCTTAAATCATCGTGTTTAACAAAATTAACGAGGACAACAACAACAACAACAACGAACGGCCTACGTGGTCCAGTGGTTAAGCTATCGGATTTGAGGCTGGTAGGTACTGAGATCGAATCTCAGTCGAGGCATGATATTTCAAATCTCAGTACCGACTCCTACCCAGAGTGAGTGCTCAGCAAGCTAAATGGCAAGGTGTATCCACTTTAAATTGTGTGCTATCCTATCTATGGGAAAGTGCATATAAAATATCCCTTGCTGCTTATCAAAAAAGAGTAGCCACTCTAGTGTGGCGGTAGCGGGTTTCTTCTCTTCTACTAAAATTAATATATGTCATGGACAGATGGGTCTGGAAGCTGAGGTGTGTGCCCATGACAACGTGCTTGAACATTACTTGGGTGTGTGGATGCAAGGAGCGATACATGTAGTTATTATTTTGAAACGCCATTATTTTATTTTGCTAAAACAATTTTTACAAAAATATTCACCGGAAGTAATTTAGTAAAGATCCTAAAATAGTTCTCTCAATTAAAAAAACAGACATCTTATAAAATTCAGGATCGTTATTAAATAAACTAATTGTATTTTACATAGTTAAGCTCTGGCGTTAATATAAAGGAGAAAAATTCAATTTTTATTCAATGAGACGCATCCTTTTTCTGAATCTTAACTTTAATTTCGAATAATTTATAAAGTTAAACCAATGCCGGTTCCGTCTTTCGAATGACATCAACTTTATACATTCTCTACCATGTTTCAGTTAATGTGACCGGGCCCACCTCTGTATACATTCTCTACCATGTTTCAGTTAATGTGACCGTGCCCACCTCTGTATACATTCTCTACCATGTTTCAGTTAATGTGACCGTGCCCACCTCTGTATACATTCTCTACCATG
>JAUTWP010178589.1:0-43908 GCA_033042655.1 Cyathermia naticoides | reverse complement strand
CACCTCAAAAACTTGACAACCTTTTTCAAAAATACCCACATTTTATACAGTTATACATAAGTTATCCACAGGTTCATTAAAAAACACTTGACTTTTCAATCCCAAAATGATACAATGTATCTATAACCAATAGCCAAAGGTTAAAAATTAAAAATAATATACATTATATGTATATCAAAATTAAATAATAAATAATATGATAAAAGGAAATTTAACATACGACGAATTACTAAAAGAATTTTTAGAAATTAAATACAATATCTATATTCAAACCATAGACGAAACAGAAACAACCCCCTACACTGTAAAGATACAATACAAAGGAGAACCAAGCCAAGCAATTTTTGAAAATATAACAGATATTGAAAAAGCAGTTGATATATTTTTAATGAGAAATTAAAATTATAAATTTATTTTATAATTAAGCCCCTAACCAGTAGCCACAAGCTAAAGGTTAAAGGCTTATAATAATATAAATAATATGACATTTAATGAATACATCACGGCATTTTTAACAAAAGAAAAAGCCAAAGAATTAAAAAATGACCTTTCACTTGTGGAAAGTGTAGAGAAAGTAGTGCATATAATCAATAGCCACAACGAACAAGAAAAAGGAATAACCCCGGCAGTTGTAGGAATGATAGCCAGCAACACAGAATATATTACAAGAATTTTAAAATAATAAATAATATGAAAATAAAAAATACAGATTCTATACAAGTAAAACAAACAGGCAATACAAAAAAAATTTTATTCTTTGAAATATTGATAAATTATAAACATTATAAATATCTTTTTAATATAAAAGATGTGAACAAAGAAATTAAAAAAATAAAGTTACAAGCAATTTAATTTATTTTATAATCAAGCCCCCAAGAATTTTAGTTTTAACAACTTTGGAGCTTGTAATAATATAAATAATATGAAAAAAAAAAGAATAATAGTTATTATTTTAACCATTTTAACCACCTTTACAGCATTTCAAGGGTATAAATGATACACTTTTTACCAAGATAATCAAAATGTAAAAGTTGAACTGATACAAACACAAAAACAAAACCAAATTTTAAAAGATGTGTTAGCACAAAAGGAAACCACAATTTTAACTGTTAAAAAAGAGTTATTAAATAAAACAGTTATGTTTACAAAAGAGTTAGACAAACAAGCTGAAGAAGTTAACAGAACCTTGAAAATGATAGAAGCGTTTAAAAATCATCTACAAAAAGAAGATAGTTTCTGAAAAGGAGAAACAGAAAGCACTAAAGAACTTATCAGAATTTTAGAGAATTTATAGAGATTTTAGAAAATAATTTATTTTACTATTAAGCCAGTAACCCACTTTTAGAGGTTATAGGTTTATAATAATATAAATAATATGATAAAAATTATAGAACAATACAACATAGGTAAAGCAAAATATGTGGTATCCTATTTTGACGGGGAAAAGAGGCATAAAGACGGGAGTCCTTTTTGAGAAATAGCAATATTCAAAAACAAAAAAGACAAAGAAACATTTTTAAAAACAATGATAATAATATAAATATGAATATGAATAAAATAGATATAAAAGAATTACTTAATATAGCAAAAAGATTAGATTTAAAAGAGGAAATTACAAAAGAAGAAAAACAGGAATTTGATAGGTTTATCAAGTTTGAAGAGAATAATAATATGAATATAAAAGCAGTAACCTCAAATAACACTGAAAGACTAACAGAAGAAGAGAAAAATGTTTTACATAAAATGGTAGGTTATGCTTTACAAGAAGACAACACAGAAGAAGAAAGGGAATTGTTAGAAAGTATAAGTAATAAATTATAATAATATTACAACAAAATTCAAACAACAAATATTTCAAGAAAATGGAGATATATTTTTATATTTTCAATATGGAATCAATACAAGTTACTCAAGGAGCAGAACCCCAACAATTAAAAAATACATATCAAAGTTGCAACTACCAGAAACAAAAAACAAATTTTATTAAACTTAAAAAAAAAAAAACTATAAAATAAGCACAATTATTAAAAAAAAAAACAATACATTATAATTATAAGACTTTTTGTGAATAAAGTAATTTTATAGATAAAATAATTTATTTTATAATCAAGCCTCAAAACAATTTAGATTTTACTTGTTTATAATAATATAAATAATATGAATAAAAACAAAATTTTTAGAACAGCAGCATTAGGACATAATGCTCTAGGAACATATCGAGTAAAAGTGATTTTTAAAGAGGAAGAAGAAAATCAAGAGTTAGAAACTTGAGAAATTAAAAACAGTAATGCAAAAGAATATGCTTTCTGAATGACTGAAAAAAATTACAGACATTTTCCATTAGGTTTAAAAGTTTCATTGGCAGATTTTGAATCACTGAAAGAAGGAGAAATCACGGAAGCAGAAAATACAGATATTTACAGTATAGAATAAATTTATTTTATAATCAAGCCTCAAAACAATTTTAGATTTTGGTGCTTGTAATATAATAAATAATATGTATAAATTAGAAAAAGAACATGAGAGGTGAGTAGGTAATCCAAAAATGATAATATTGAGGACACCAAATACAAACAATTTTCCAAAAAGTATCTTAATAAGAAAAGAAGAGTTATTGGAGGCAAAAAGAGAAATAGAACTTTTGATACAAAATGGAACACCAAAGGTGAGTGAGTTTTATAAAATGGTGAAAACTAGATTAGAAATACATTTAACAGTATAATAATATAAATAATATGAAATTAAAAATAACACACAGAACGACAAAGGCTACATATATATTGCAAACTATTAAAAACGAAACAGTAAAACAATTAGCCTATAAAGTGATAGAATTTAATAAATTAAAAAAAGAAGATTATAAATTTGATTCTTTTACAGGTTTTGATGAGGGAAACAAAGGACAATTATTAAATATAAAAGAAATTAATTTAAAATAATATGACAAAACCAGACCAAAACCTATTCAATTGAATAGTAGCCAATAGCCAACAGTTAACGAACAAAGAGTTAAAAGAGATAGGGTATGAAATTATAAAGAAATTATCAAAGAAAAATAATATTTCTTTTAAGGAGTATAATAAGATTTTCAAAGAATACCATGAAATTAATACTAAAAATTAATGGGACAACCTACCCACAACTCGAATCTTTCCAGGAGATACAGAAAATGACAGAAAATGAGATAAAAAAACACGGATGGGAAGCACAAGACTGAGTCAAAATGACCAATTCCATTATAGAAGAAACCACTGGTAAAAAATTTCATATATCTTGAAATTTAGTGATTTGATATGGAACAGAAGAAAAATGAAATAAAAGAACCAAAAAAGCCCGTGATTTTTCATACAAAAATCTCCGGGATAAAGATTATCCACAAATAATAAAAGACATATGAAAGTAAAAGACATCGACCACCTTATTTATCTCAAGGAAGTAAAGAAAAAGACTTTTAAAGAGATAGGACAAATGCAGAAAATACCCAAAAGCAAACAGTGAGCAAGCCAAGTTATAAGAAAGGAACAAGAAAGAAAAGCCAGAGTGGATTCTATCCATGAGCAAATAATGAATGGAGAAATAAACTTGTATAAGACTTTGGATTCTCTTGTTAGATAAAAATGTTTATAAAATAATAATCCACACCTTATACACAAAAAGGAAAGCAAAAAACTTGCATTTTTATTTTAATAATAGTATTATATATATATGACAGAAAAAGAAACAATTTACAATCTTATTTATAAAGAGAAAATGAAACAAAAAGATATAGCAGAAAAATTCAACCTCACAAGACAAAGGGTAAGACAGATAGGATTAGAATTTGCCAGAGAATTAGTTATAAAAAGAAAGTTAGCAAAAAAGCTCGAGAGAAAGGACAAAGAACAAATCCTCAGAGAGTTGAAGAAATTTAAAATAAGAAAATATGACTAAATACGAAATCCAATTAGCCAAAGAGAATGTTAGATTAAAAGAACAAATTAAAAAATTAAAAAAAAGAGATAAACCATTCTTTACTAAGATAAAAGAAAACATTGATTTTATTTTGGATTATTGAATGAGAAATTAACAATAGTGTTTACTATTGGTGAGTGGTTATTAAATATTTCATATTATTTATAAAACCTTTTTGAGAGCCAACCACTCACCAATAGTGAAAATTATTTCACTAAATAATAATATAAATAATATGAAAAAAAATAAAAAAAAATGAATCATGATAGAAGGTAGAGGAAAAGGAGTTAGAGAAGTTGAAATTTTAAGTAATAATAAGTGTGATAAAGTTTTAACTGGTGGTTATGATAAATTTAGAAATGGAAATAAGACATATTTTGAAGAATTAGTAAACAAAAAATTTATCTTTGACACCAAAGAAGAAGCCATGAACCAATATGTAAGGTGAGAAGTTTACTACCTAAAGGAAGATTTAAAAGAGTTAGAGGGTAAATTCATTTCACCAGTTGCCTTAATTAGTATTGCATTAGTAATTAATACTGTTATGGTATTTACGATTATTAATTTAATATAAAAAATTATGAACAACAAAGATTGAACAGGAAACAAAAGAAGCACATTTGCTACTCTAGGAGCAAGTAATCATTCAAAACATCAAAGACAAGAACATGATTATTATGCCACGGACCCAGTAACCATACAACCCCTATTAGACCAACTAAAAAAAGATGGTGTAATGCTAGGACACATATGGGAAAATGCCAGTGGTGGGGGGGCATCTATCAGAAACATTAATGGAAAAAGGTTTTGATGTTTTAGAAACAGATTTAATACCACAAAATAAGACTGGTATTGAATTAGATTTTTTGGATAATGATTGAAATAATATATCTGATAATAGAGAATTTAGAAAAGATATGTTTGGAATTTCTCCAGGAGATAGTGAATGAGTTGACATAATTACAAACCCACCTTATAAATATGCTAAAGAGTGAGTAGAAAAATCAATGAATTTTTTAGAAACTGGAGAACATTTAATGCTCTTCTTAAAATTAACCTTCCTGGAAGGGCAAGCAAGAAGAAAAATGTTTAAAAAATATCCACCAAAATATGTTTATGTTTTTAGCAAAAGACAAAAATGTGCTATGAATGGAGATTTTGAAAACACAGGAAGTAGTGCAGCAGCCTATGCTTGATATGTATGGGAAAAAGATTATGAAGGTGACACAATTATAAAATGAATTTAATATGACAGAATTAAAAAAGAATACAAGAATATCCTTAGCCCCTGAGTATATAGAAATGCTTGACAAGGTAGGGGAAAACAGGGGGGGGTTAGGTAGACCAGAAACCTTGAGAAACTTAATATTTGTGGCTTATAGTAGGATGAATGGAGTGGAAGAAATTAAAATCAAAGAGCAAACTGGTTCTCCACTACCAAAAAAAGTAAAACTTTACCAGCAAACAAAAGCAGATAAACTAGAGGAAGATGCAAGACAAAAAGCAAGTATCTGTGATATTTTGGATGGGGAAAATGTCAATGGTATTTGTAAATATTATAAATATGATGGGAAAGATAGATTTCTCCAGGAAGTATTGGTACACGATTTGAACAAGAGTAACATAGATGAACAGTACATGCCCTCTCGAGTGATTGTGGAAGACATACAGAAAATGGGAAATGCTACTTATGATTTAGATGTGGAATAATTAAAATAATATGACAAAAAATAAAGAAAAAAAAGTATTCTTCACAAAAAATAGAAGAATAGTGGAAGGGTTTGAAATTAAAGAAGGGAAAATATTAGTGGATAGGGAAAAGATATGTAATGTAGAACCTTGAAATTATCTCACACTTGAAGAAGCAAAAGAAGAGCAGACCCGTGATATGAACGCTGAGTTAGATAGTCTTGTTAAAAAGGTTGAGGAATTGAGAGGAGCATATAATGATTCTTGGATCGATATCAAAGATTTAAAGGATTGAAAAACACATCGTGATAAATTGTGAAAAACAGAACAGGATAGGTTGATGGAAGAAAAGCATGAGAAATTAAGAAAAGAAAGAGATGAGATTGAAGAAAAACAAAATATCTCAACCCCACCCGATGATGAATTAAATGTCTGGGCAAAGATAGTGTTATTAATGATTGCTGGCTTTGCGATGTGATTAATAATTAATTAAATTAAATAATATGAAAAGAATAAAAAAAATACAAAAGAATATCTGCAGTAAATCAATAATAAAACCAGAACTAGCAGTAGTTCACGGATTCAAAAAAGATGGTGAACTTTATTTTGTAGCCACTGATGGTTATAAATTAGTTGAGATTAAAGCATATTTTTTAATTAATGCCTTTGATAATTTACCAGATAAATTCACTATAGAAAAAAACGATATTCTAGCTTTAAGAAATTTTGACAAAATGCAGTTATTGGAATTAGATGGAGAGAATTTATATTACAGAACTTTTGATAAAGATTTCAAAGAAGTTCAATATGGAATTTTTAGGATTCACACTCATTTAGATTTTGTAAGTTATGAAAAACTTTTTGCAGAAACCACAGAACAAATTAGTGAATCAATAAATTTCAATTATAAAAATATAAATGCCATTGGTGAACTACTTTCAGATGATTTTGATACAATAAAATTAGAGCTAGGGGGTGGAAAATTACAAATTGAAGCTAAGCATGGTAGGGGATTGGTTATGCCCGTAAGTATAAATCGTAAATAACATGAAAATATTCCTAAAAATGTTAGAGATACCAAAAACCAACAGCTACACATATACAGATTGTGACCCAGATGTTAGTGGGTTTTGCTCTAAGATAAACACTGAAAACAGCTCTGATATTGCTTATATTCTTAGGCTAAAAAGAGATAAAAACAGAGTTAAAATGCCAATCTATATTGGCAACAACCAAGAATTTAAGGATTGGATAGAAAAGATAAAATAATACCTTTGATGGTATTGTGGAGAATATAATAGCAGTCGTTAATGACCCACCAGATGCCTAATTAACATCTAATGCGGACTGTGAATGTATAGAAATTGAAGTCAGTCATTATGGCTCAAACACTGACACTTATATTTTCCACAATGCTATCAAATTAGCATATAAATATTATGAAAAATAGATACCCAGGAATATGCAATCTCTGTGGAAAAACAGTTGGGATAAAGCAAGGAAGATTTAGAGCTTCCCCAAAAGAAAATCAGATGTTCACAGGTTTACGGTGTATAGATTGCACTTGAACCAGTAGGAATGGTCTAAAGAAAATAAAAGAAAGAGGGTTATTAGAAAAGCACGAAGCTCAACTATTTAATGTTAGGCACGATTTACTAAAAAAAAGAAATTAATAAATAAAATTATGAGAAAAAATAAAATAATAAGGATGTACAAGAAACATCGTAGAAGTTATAGAAAACTACTTATCACCCATGAGATGACCACTGTCAGAGCAACACTTATTTATAATTTTGGATTATGGGGGAGGGTTGGTAAAATTAGAATGCTTAAGATGTTACACAGAAGAAGAAATAAATAAAATATATGAAATTCAAATGTATAAGATGTGGAGCTATCGTAGAATACGATATGAGATTATCAATCAATAAAGAAGATTTAACTAAATCTGGCAGAATGAGAAGTTTTTGTACAAAGACTAATTCAGTTACATTTTTAGTTAAAGTTAAAAAATAAAATTATGAACGAAAAAATAAAAAAACTAACAGAGTTAAGAAACTCAATGTGGGAGCCAAAGTTGGAGGTAGGTTGTGAAATATACAGAGAAAATCAAATTGATATAGTAATATTTTCAATGAAAGATAGACCTGTTGATGTTCCTGTAGAAGTTATTGATTTTGAAGGAAATACTTATAGCTTAACAGAGAAAGATATAAAATTTGATGTTGATTTTGGTAAAGGGAAAATCCTCGGAACTCCACTCTCAATAACAGATATTTTGAGGATGTTGCCAAAAGGTTGAGCTATAGAAAAAGTTAATTATGGTAATGGGGTTATGATTGAGGTAATATGTATGAATTGTAAATATGTAAATATATTTTGATTAGACCTTTCAAAAGGTGACTACATAAAAGACCAATCAGAAGAAGTGATAGATAAATTATTAAAATTATTTAATATAAAATAATATGTTTACATTTAAAGATTTAATAGTGATAGTAGTAACAATGTTTTTGTTTATAGGTGACCCAGATGTTTTTGATAAATTAAGGGAATTAATAATGAATATAAAATAAAATTATGACAACAATATTAGAATTAATAACTGTAGCAATAATTGTACTACTTATTATAAGTGGTATTTGATGAATGAATTATAGCCACTCTATTGAGTGAGCCTTAAATGAACAACAAAAATGTGAGTCATTAGGTTTGGTGGGGGAAATAGAAAGTTATAAAAATATTCATGTGAACTATTTATACAAAGTGAAATGTATACAAAAATAATATAAAGTAAAATGAACACAAAAGAAATGATAAAACAGTTTGAAGAACTAACAAAGCAGATGTTAGACACTGCTAAAAAGAAAAATGCAGATTATTCTGGGAGTAATGATAATCCATTCAAGAACTTTGAAATGGTAGAGAAGTTAGGTATCACAGGAACAGAACAGGGATTTTTAACAAGAATCACAGATAAACTTTCAAGGGTTAATAATTTTGTGCAGACAGGGACTCTTAAAGTTGAAGATGAAAAGATTGAGGATACATTACTTGATTTGAGTAATTACAGTTTATTAATGTTGCTATATATTAGAAATAAGAAAAATGAGAACAGCACTACAACTAACTAAGAAAGGTAGATTACTGCTCCTTGAGGATTTTAAAGGAGGAGAAAGGGTTTATATAAATACAGATAACTCTGATTCATTATTCTGATTGGCCCGTGTTAAAAAAGATGGGGCGATATATACAGGCAAGAACAAAGAGTTTGAGGAATATTATACAAATGTTAATGTTAAATAAATATGAAAACAATAAAATTAGACGGAGTTGAAATCTCCGAAGATAAATTAAGACAAATAATCAAAGAAAATCCAGAATTAGTAGAAGAAAAAGGGGGTAGGTGGAAGCCAAGAAATGGGGAAGAATATTATCAAATAGGAAATGATGGTGGTGTTGGAATTGCACAATGGTATTGTGGTGATTTGGAGGCTGACAGTGCTTATGATAATTGAAACTGAAAAATAAACAATGTCTTCAAAACCGAAGAAGAAGCAGAACAAAGAAAAGCAGAGATTGAAGCACTTGCAAAGATAAATGATTATATTGATAGTGAGGGGTTGAGAGTAAGTGAAGCAGAAATTGAAGAAGAGACTTTTAGATATTATATTTATTATAGACCAGTAATAGAGAGTTCTTATCATGGAAGTGTGTATGATAATCATTCTATTGGTTTAGTAGACAATCTTAAATCAAAAGAAGCAGCCCAACAAATCATCGACAAATTTGAAGATGAATTAAAAGTGGTGTTTAAGATTAAATAAAGATTATGAATAAAAAAATAGATTGGTTTATCGTAATAGTAATAGTGTCATTAATAATATTTTTTGGTTCTTCGATATACATGAGTACGATATATAAAGAAAAAGAGAAAGAGTATTACAATAAAAAAAGAATTTATAAAGAGTCATTAGTTGTTGGTAGTGATAAATGAATATCAAAACAATGTGAAAGTAGTTGGGATGGTAAAGTGGATTTTGATTGTTTCAAAAAATTTAAAAGCTTAAGTAAATAATTATGAATAAACTAAAAAGAAAAAACGACATATGAGATAAATACTATGTCAAGAACTGAACTCTCCAAAAGATAGCAGATGAATACACAATCACGCCTCAAGGGGTTAGAGCCATACTGTTAGCAGAAGCAAGGAGAAAAGCATTAGAACTACTCTCAACAACTACATTAGAAACAATACTTGATGAGTTGTCAACGGAGAGAGAATGAATAAAAGAAGACAAGGAAGTAGAAGACTTCCATGGATTAGTAGCAGAGGTGTGGAAATTAAAAGTTAATAACCATGAACAAAATATTACAAAAAATACTAGACCAATGAAACAAAACTCACCCCACTAAGGACATAAATGATTATGAATTAGATGAAGAAAAGAGTAACTTTGAGGGGTTAGAATGAGAGTTGGTTTTTAAACTTAAGAAATAAATATATGAAGACAATAACTTGAAGTGAAATATTATCTGTATTATTTTTTAGTATATTGATATGGATAATTACTATGGGAGTTATAGTTTATGATAAGTATGAAATACTCTTTGTAGCAGCCCCAATTTTTGCGGGCTTCGGTGTATTATTAATTGAGATAATGGATAACCATGACAAAAAAACAAATAAAAGATATATTAAAACTTCTTAAAACTCACAGGGTGCAAGAAGAAAAGAAAGACAAGGCTTGGACTAAATATGCAGAGATTGAATTTGATGGGCAGCACACACCATTCTTCGTGGAAGGTAAAATAGAATTGGCGATTAAAGCTATTGAAATCGTAGATAGAGATTTAGCTGACACCATATCTTACCTGTTTTGAGAGGTATGAGATTGAGATAAGAATAAACAGTGCATTAGTTTTAGCAATGATTTAGATAAAGAAAAGAATATTAAAAGGGGAGATTTAGAAAAATATATAATAAATGAATATGGAGAATAAAATAAGATTATACAATGGAGATGCTCTTGAAGTGATGGATAAACTTATAGCACAAGGAGTTAAAGTTGATGCTATTATTACAGACCCGCCTTACGGCACTACTGCCTGTAAATGGGATAGTATTATTCCTTTTGATAAAATGTGAGAAAGATTAAATAAACTTATAAAACCTAATGGTGCGATAGTATTATTTGGAAGTGAGCCTTTTAGTAGTGCTTTGAGAATGAGTAATATTAAGAATTATAAGTATGATTGGGTTTATGTTAAATCACAAGCACAGAATTTTTTGAATGCTAAAAAACAGCCACTTAGAAATAATGAATGTATTTCTGTATTTTATAAGAAACAACCAACTTATAATCCACAAATGACAAAAGGGAAACCGTATGTTGTAAAACAGGGTGTTAGCAGTGAGAGTGTTAGTGCTGATAAAAATATTATTTCTGGTGGTTATGTTACTAAAAACAATGGAAGTAGATATCCTCTATCAGTAATGCAAAAAATAAATCAAGAAACAGGTTTGCACCCAACTCAAAAACCAGTAGCACTTATGGAGTATCTTATCAAAACTTATACCAATGAAAATGAAACAATTTTAGACTTTACTATGGGGAGTGGAACTACTGGTGTAGCTTGCAAGAATTTAAACAGAAACTTTATTGGAATAGAGTTAGATAAAAAATATTATAAAATAGCAGAAGAAAGAATAAATAAATAAAATTATGAACCATAAAACAGATAAAGAGTTAATTGAACTATTTGAAAGAATAGAATTTAAAGAAACAAAAGATAGTTATATTATCAGGTATAACTATGGAAATATAGAAAATAATTACAGCGAAGATGATACAACCCAATGTTTTGAAATTTACAAAAACGATGGAACTATATATTGTCAGTTATCAGACGAAAATGAAAAACCATTTGATATTCCTTGAATTGTCTTTGCTATTAGAGATATGTTAGTTGATGCTAAAAAAGTAGTAGATATTGATGAATTAGAAGTAAATAATTAAATAAAATTATGAAAACAATAATAGTTGATATTGACAATACGATAGCAGACATCTCACATAGATTAAAATATATAATCAACGAAGATGGCTCACAAAAAGAAAAAAAGGATTGAAATAAGTTTTTTGATGAAGATGAGATGATAGATGATAAAGAACGACACGAAGTGTTACATCTATTAAGAGCAGTGACTAATTTAGGAGATATTGTGTTTGTTACAGGAAGACCTGAAAAGACAAGAACAATTACAGAAAAATGAATTTATAAATATATTTTTGTAAATACACAATTTGAATTACTAATGCGGCCTGATGGTGACCACAGAGATGATGACATTCTAAAAAAAGAATTAACAAAAGACTTGAAGAATGTGGCTTATATTTTTGAAGATAGAAAACGAGTTATAGATATGTATCGTTGTCAGTTCCCTAATGCAATTATTATAGACACTGGTCGATTAGAACATTTTAAGGATGAAAGAGAACCTTGTAACAAATAAAATTATGGATATAATAAAAAAAATAGAGCAAGATTATATAGAACTTGCAAAAAAGATATATGATGTATATTTTCGGGATGAAGAAGATGAAACTTATGATTTTGATTGAGTAGGGGATAACCCACTAAATGGGATTTTAGTCATTGGGGAATTTTATCTTGATATTGATTATCTTATAACTGCTTTAAAATACAAAGCAACAAAAAAAACAATTCTTTGATTATCACGAAGAATATATAGAGAAAGAGGGGAAAATGGAATATAACTTTAAAAATTATATTCTGTATTATAAAGGCTTTAAGAAAGATTAAAATGATAAAAATAAAAAGTAACAATTCAATACCAATGGAAGCTTTGGAATTATTTGGATATTCTACAAAAAGGAATAAATCAAATACCATTGGCCAGAAAGGAACGGGATTGAAATTCACCATGGCTCTAGCCTTGAGAAACGATTTGGAGATGGTGGTGGCTACAGATGAATATATAGCCCATATCTTAAAAGAAGAAATTGATGGTATAGATGAAGATAGAATAATAATCAAATACAAATTCAAGGGGAAATTTTCATGAGATAAGATCCACAAAACATCTTTAACCACTGGTGCAGGACAAGATGACTGAGATGATGAATGATTTATCATCAGGGAATTACTGCAAAATGCTTACGATGAAGATTCAACTAGAGCATTAAACTTTACAGATATTTTACCAAAAGTTCAGTCTTATTTGTCAATGGAGCAAGATGTTGATATTAATTCCATAGATTTTTCAGAATCAAATACCACTTCATATTATATTGTTGGACATAATTCTCGATTAAATGAAGTAGCCAATAACCTAAATGAATTTTTTTCAGGAGAACCTTTAGGGGAATCTAGTGCAGGCTCATGGTATGAAAAACAGAGTGATGGAAAGGGTAGAATTTTTGTTAAAGGGATATTGGTTGGGACCATGAGGAGAGAGTATGATTTTGATTATTCATTTAATGATTTAGAATTATCTGAGTCCAGGACTATCAAATATACTTGAGCAGTTGAGAATGAAATATCAAGAATAAACGGAAGTAATGAAGAGTTAGAAAAGATTTCTCTTGATAGAATGCTCGAGGACCCATATTCATATACTCTCGATGATGATGATTTTAGTAGACTATATAAGAAATACTATGCAGGATTTAAACCTAAGGTTGTAGTCGAGAATAATACTTATATTTCTAATCATAATAATAACGTAGAAACTCATCAGAATGTGGCTATGTCATTGTCTGCTCAATCTAAATTAATTGAGTACGGTGCTATAGAGAAAACCACAAGACAAAAACAAGAAGAAAGTTCAGATAAAAGTGATGGTATACGAAAGATTTTATTTGATATGAATAAAAAACAAAAAGCCAATTCTAAATTTTCTCTAAAATATTTATTAGCAGAGGAAATTTGAAAATTAAAAAATAAGTAATTATGAAAATAGAACTATTCAGCCACCAGCAAACAGCACTTGAAAAATATCCTAATAGATATGGACTTTGATGGTCTACTGGTCTTGGTAAGACTTATATGGGTCTAGCACTCATTGAGAAACATTTACAGCCCAACCATAAGGCTATTGTTCTCTGTCCAAAGATTGTTAAATTCAACTGAGAACATCACATCAAAGAGCAAGGTATTAAAAATACCGTTGTTTTTACAAAGGAAGAAATTGTTGGTAAAAGAAAAGAAGAAATGGAACAACTCCAGAATGTTGATGTTCTCATTATTGATGAGTTCCATTTTTGGTTATCAACGAAAAAATTTGTAGGAAAAAATAAAAGGAGTGGAAAATTGACAATAGCTGGTGGCCTTATCCATTTACTCCAATACCACCAGCCAACCTTTGTTTATCCAATGACAGCTACACCCTACCGTTCATCCCCTAACGATTTGTTTACGGCCTGAAAGGTAATTGTCGGCAAAGAACCACTAAAATATCCAGCATTTAAAGCAAAGTATTTTACCAAAGGACCCTACGGATATGTTCCATTATCTCTAAAGAATATTGGAAAGGATCTGAAATCAAAATATAGACAGATTGGTGAGTTCTTAAAATCAGAAGATGTTTTTGATTTACCACCAATTTTAGAAGATAACATATATTTTCAACCCACAGTTTCCCAGCTCGATGCAATCAATGAACTTCAAGGAGAACAATTACAATTCATACAAATATTCACAAAGTCTTGGCAAATACTTAATGGAACTATGAAGGGTGATGAGTATGAACCAAATAAAATATTTTCAGCAGATAAATTTGATTGGTCTATGGAGTACATCCAAGATAATTCAGATAAAAATATTTTCTTTACTTTCAGACACAACCTTGAAATACAGAGATTTAAAGAAGAACTTGACAAGCTCAATGTTAAATACTATGAAATATCGGGAGCAGAGAAACCAGACTTCCAAGAACTCAACCGGGACAAAGAAAGGTATGTTATTCTAGGGCAAATTAGCTCTCTGGTGGGGTTTGATATTATGAATGTAGATATTATGGTCCACTACTCTGTATCGTTCTCCTATGTCGATTATCAGCAGGCTAGGGGTAGAATCACTAGGGGAAAGGATGTGGAAAATAAAGAAAGTATAAGATATATTAATTTGATTGTGGCCAAAACCATTGATGAAAAAGTATTCAAGAATATCATGAATAAGAAAAACTTTGTGGTGAGTTTGTATAAGGGGAGTATTATCGATATATAATATATATTTTTTTTTTATAAAAATATGATATAATCTATTAATGAAAACAGAAGCACAATTCCAAACGGTATTTGGTAAGTGAGCAAAACATAATCAGCTCCCACCATTACCATACGAATTAAAGTTTACAACTAAAAACAGAATACCATTCTCAAATATTGCGGACCATCAACATGCAAACCTAAAAGCCAATACAGAAAAAACTACAAACTATAAAATTGCAGATGTTGGGTATGATAAAAAACCCTATGATGGATATTTAATGAAATCACCTTTAGCACTTTTTGGTTTTATGTATTATACTCCCGGCGAAAAGAAATTTGTTTTAATAAAAGTTCAGGATTGGTTGGATGAAAGAGAAAATTCTGAAGAAAAATCCTTGACAAAAGAGCGAGCTTATGAGATTGGCTATGTTTTTGAGCTTGGGAAGTTTGATTATTGAGAAAATCCTATTTTTACCATTGAAGAATATCTCGATGGCTTGAAAGCCTTATTATATAAGGGATTGCGAGAGGTGCAGTTAAAAAATCCTAATATTAAAATAGACCCCCAAAATTAAGTTTTAAGGGGTTCTTTTTTTCTCAACGATAGTTTGTACATAAAAAAAAAGAAATAAACTTAAAGTTTTTATTCTACCAATCCTTTCCACCACCACTATCACCAAAACTATTTAGATCGTCATCTTCTATTAAGTTTGGTGAATAATCTTCATCTAATATTTCAATTTTTGCATAATCAGCAACGATACCTGCAAAGCGTGGTTCTATTCTCCATAAGTTTTGGCCATATTCTTCCACTCTTTTTATAATCTTAAGTCCATTCAATTCTTGTAATCAAGATTCCACTGTTCCTGTAGGATAATCAATAGACATTCCAACCCCTTTGGTTGTAACCCCTTTTTTATATTTTGTCAATACTTCCAATGCCAATCTCCTTTTCTTAGGGATAGATGAAAATGCAATCTTTGTTAAAATAGCAAAGTCATCAGCTGTTAACCCAAAATCTAAACCATCATTTTTATTCATATATGATAATGCTCGAGCCACAGCAATTAACTGATGAAGTAATCTACCCATCTGTTCTTTAGCGGGGATAAATACAATCTTTTCCCCTTTAAAATCTGTAATCACACCAGACCTAGCCATAGAAGCTAAATCTGCAATATCAATTAATTTGTTTTTTTCTTCTTCACCAAAACTAAAATTATGTTTTGGTTCTAGGAGTAATTGTTCATTTATATCTTCGATATATGTTTTAGTTATTTTTTGGAGATATTTCATCTTCTCATTTTCTGTTTTCTCTGCAAAGGCATTTTCAAATACTCTCTCCCCTAGTTCTCTTCGAGATGGTTGGTCAATGGAATACATAACCCACCTATCACCCATGGCTGATATTCTATTATCATTATCATAAATCATTTCAGTCACAGCCCCAATAGCTCCAACCTTTCCTCTCCATGTGATTGACATAGTACCAGTTTGTTTTGAATAGCTCCCATCGTAAACCTCCCTTAGTTGTGACATAATCGCAGCTTTAACATCCTTAGTCTTCTCAAGGAGTGTTGTAAAATCCTTGAAGACCATCATGGCTCCTTTGTTTGGCATCTTCTGGAGTAAACTACCGCCACCCTCTCCTTTGTAAGCAGATGCTAAAGTGTTTTGGGTCATATCAGATATGGAATAAATTAATGGTTTACCAATAGTTTTTTCCACATCAATAATTGATTCCAATAGAACAGTTTTCCCCGATGATGATGGAGCTACAAAGAGCATCCACACAGCTTGGTTTTGGTCCATTTGATTGGCCACCACAGAAGCCAATAGTAATTTCATTGCTCCTTTATCTTTCATTATTAAAATGTCATTTACAACATTATTAATACTTTTGAATGTTACTTTAGTTTTAGTTTTTGCCATATTTTTCTATTACTTCTACAAATGATAATCCCTCAACTTTTGGATGTGCTAATACATCAAACACATCACCAGAAAATCCACAGCCAAAACACTTGACACGATTGGTTTCTTTACGGTAGTGTAACGAACCACTTTTCTCATTATGTCATAGACATTTTCTAAACCCACGGTTATCAAACTCAAGGAAATTGGTTATTGGTATTTGCTTAATGTTATCTATAATACTTTTTTTATCATCATAGTTTACTTTTCTTTTCTTAACTTTTTTTTCTTGTTGTTCTTTCTGCCTTACTAATTGTGCTAAATACATGTAGTATTGTGGGTTCACAAATTCATTAGATTTTAATTCATAATCCATAGCAGTTAATTTTTCTGGGATAAATTTATTTAATGAATAATATCTTTCCTTTAAACCACCACAGAAATAATCAGTCACATCATTGTATTTTGCTATTGGTAATAATTCTAATATAGATACATTGTATTTTTCTGTTTTCATTTTTGCAAATAACTTTACAGCATTTTCTATTCCTGCTTTATCATTATCAAAACTAATAATAAATTCAAAGTCATCTTTATAAAACTCTAATCATTTAGTGTCAAATGTAGATGCACCACCAGTGCTTGACACAGCATTCTTTCCATCACTCTGTAATACACAAGCATCAAATTCACCCTCTACTATATAGATAGTTTTAATTTTTTTATTTATATTCTGTGTATTGTATAGTGTCGATGAACTTCCTTTATCATATTTATATTTTTGTTTTCCTTGAAGTAATCTGTACTTGTTAAAAAGAAAATTATTGTCTTTATCATATATAGGAATAACAATACTCTGTTCTCTTTCTTGTAAGTTGTTAATGTTTATAACTTTTTCTGATATACATCTGTTTAATAAATATTTCATAGTCATTACATTTTAATATAAAAATGCTAAAATGTTAAGTCTTAACTGTGCAAAAGATGTTAATAAAAAAACTTGCCTTTTTTTGCAGAGTAGTTTATAATGATTGAACCGTATAAAAATATTTATTTATTATTTATACTGGTATTTATTAACACAAATTAATGTAAAATGTAATATGACAGATGTAAAAGTAGATTATAACTTTGACAACGAAGAAGTAGATTCTTCTGCAGGACAAAGTGTAAAGATGTTTAAAATTGGTGATGTATTCACAGGTTTTATCCAAAGTTTCGAGGATTATCCAAAACAAAAAGTTGAAATCGATTCCTTTGGGAACAACGATTTTGGTAATAGAGTTTATAATGTGGTTGCTATTGGTAAAAACAATGTGGACCATAAATCAGATGATGGAACTTCAACTGGGCAACCAGAAAAGAATGAAATTATCGAGGGAGAAGTTTATCAAATTCATGCCAACTATAAAATGTTAGCACTGAACGGACAAGAGCCAAAAATTAAATTCCCATGAGGGCCTCTTTCGAAATACCCCCTAGGAACAATCTTCCAAGCTAAATTCGTTGGAAGGAAAAAAGCTCCAGGTTCAAAATTCTCTTATAAAGAAATTGAGATTAGAGCAAAAAGAAATAAAGATAATTCATATATGATTCACCCAGATTATAAAGCACCAGAAGATTTTTCAGGTGAAGATACCCCCGCTGATGATTTTAAAGATTTCTAATTTTCAATATGATAAAAATAGAAGGTTCAGTATATGACTGAGTAGATAAATTCCGTGGAGATGTCTTCAAAAATATCCCACAGGATTTAGTTACTGCAGAACATACTGATACCAAACACTTTTATAGATATAAAAAAACCAATGAATTATTCCAATCAACCACTGCACCATTAAATATTATTAACAACCCTCATTTAAAGAAGTGAGCTGCAAAGCTTACAGCTGAATGAATTGTTAAACACTGAGATGAATTTCCCGATAAAGAAGAACTTGTAAAAGTTGCTACTACGGAACATCATAGAATATTTAAGGATGCTGGGGAAGTTGGTACAAAAATTCATAATGTTGTTGAATTATATTGTAAGGATTGAATAGCCAATCACTCACAGCCAGAAGATGTTTTATCTTTTGTTGAGGAGTTTGAGGAAGACAATAGAGTTAGAGCAGGAGCTTTAGCAGTGCAAAGATTTTTTAATGAGAGTGGAGCAATACCTGTTTTTTCAGAGTTAAATGTGGCTTTACCTGAATTAAAAATTGCTGGGCAACTTGATTTAATTATTCTTATGCCAGCTAAAACTAAAGACTATTGGGAATTGGTATTGGCTGATGTTAAAACATCAAACGATACTACTCACGATATATATGCTTTACAAACTAGTGTTTACTTTTACGGTTTCAAGGCTCTTACGGGAATTAAATTAAATAAGATTATGATTTTAGGTTTATCGAAAGATAAACCACAATATAAACTTAGCTTCGTTCCACATATCAGAACATCGTTGAGTGTTTATAAACATGCTTTAGCTATTTACAACTGAGCTTTGAGTTCAGAAAAGAAAAAAGTTATCAAGCAGAATGATATGAAAATTTTAAAAATATAATTATGAATAATGATAAAGAAGTTAATGTTAATGTTGATGTTGATGTTGTAGACACTACACCTGAAACTCAAGAAGTAGAAGTTGCTACAGAAGATTTAGTTTCTAAAGATATTGAAGGTGTGGGAAATGGTACAGTTGGAGAGGTGGTAGATAAAAAAGATTTACCAACACCAGTTGCAGATGAAGAAGATACAGAAGCTATTTCTGAAACTGAATGTAAAGCTCTTCAAGAAGAATTGAGAGTATTAAAATTTAAGATTGATAAGAAAATTTAATATGAACCAAGAACTCACAATAGAAGAAAAATTAAAGGCATATGAAGCATTGAAGATTGTAGAATCAGAAGCTAAAAATGCAGTTAAAGAATTTGCTTACAAAGAAGACATCACAGAATTTTTAAGAGATAATCCTAAAGTTGCTACTGATAATGGATTGTTCACTTACTCCACAAGGGATAAATGAACTTTTTCAGAAGAGGTAAAAGCCTTAGAGGTTGAATTAAAGGATAAAGAAACAGAAGAAATCCAAACTGGAGTAGCTGTTAATAATCCAACTGAGATTGTTACTTATAAAGTAAATAAAAAAACAGACTAATTAATTAGTCTGTTTTTTCTGTCATAACATCATAAATTAATATTGTTACAAATAAAATTGTTCCTATTGTTAACATCATATTTTTTTTTTATTATTCGAACATTTCTTTTTTCAGTCTTTTCCTAATGTCTTTTCTAATTTTGGTTATATCATCCTTGAATTTCTCTGGTGTAGTGTCATCATACTTTCCATTATCTAAATTTCTATACAATTTTTCTACAAGTCTAGTCCCCATCTGCCTACTATATCACTCATATTGTGTCGGGTTTAATTTAACTTTTTCTCCACCATATCAAATCGTTCTTTGTGGTAATGGTACAGTTAAATCATAAGCTGCTAATGTCCTAGTTAGTGGATCTATGTAACCATCACTAGTATTAATTGGATTAAACATATAACTTAAACCTTTATTAGCTCTCTCAACAGTGTTCCCAAACACATTAACTTTATCTGGTAGATTGCCTGACATACCTGGAATTACAACCATAAACTGGTTTTTGATAGCATCTTGTAAGTTATCTGCACGAACATCTTTAATTGGTGACATAGCTCGTGAGGCAGTTGCTACAATATTTGGTACTAGAAAACCAGCAGTTAAACTAGCCAATGCTCTTCTTTGTTTTCAACTTTCTTCCTCTTTCTGATTAAAACCAACAGCATCAAACAAATCACTCAAACCTTTCATGTATGTCTTGTCAAGGAATACTTCTTTTCCAGAACTTAATAATGTCACTAAATCAAATTCCTCTTTACTTTGAAAAGCATTCGATGTGGTACCAAGTAAATAACCTAAGGGGTCTAGTGAATCGTACCCATACCAGTCACCATTTATCTTAACTGAATACGGTGGATGTTCTCTATAGAATTGGTCCCTTTCTGCTGGATTGGATGGTGCAGCCCCTGTGATATTACCATCAATTACCTCCTGATAAATATATCCATAGAGCGCTGAACCTACAACAGCTTCTGCTAAAGCAGTTTCTTGTCTGGCAGTCATTTTCATTTTACCATTCAATATTTTACCAATATCTTTTTTGTTAAAATGCCTAAATAATCCAAATGGTGAAAAGTCTATTAATCCTTGTTTTGCTAGATTGGTAGGGGTCTTCATGAATGGGGTAAATAATCTAACACCAGTTGCTAATGCTTTACTACCAACATCATCAAAGTGTTTTGGATCTCTTACTGCCTGCAATACCTTTCCAAATTTTCCTAACTCCTCCTGGAATGTCATTCTGTCTGCCTCTAAATCCATCAGCTTTAAAGTATCTTTATCTATTCCTTTCTCTAAAAATTCATCTGCTGTCATACCAGCTTTCTTTGCTTCCTTTCAAAGAACTCTCTCTTTAGCAATAGTTCTAAACATAATATCAGATGCTCCAAGAGCATCAACTGACATTTTTCGTGCAAGAGTACCAGTTATGGGGTTTTTTATGGCTGGTGAAGAAAATCCAATATCTTCGAGCAATCTGGATTGGTCAAGACCATCACCACTAATCATAGCCCTCATAAATGCCTCTCTACCTTTTCTCATTCCTGATAATGTAGCCTGAACATCTGTTTTTATCATAGACAATTCTTTTGCTGATTTTTTTAGATTTCCCCTTGTCAACCACCCAGCACTTTTAAAAACACTAATCAAACCCTGTATAAATACATCAACCCCAATTCTATCGGTATTTCCTATAAAGTTTTTCCCATGGGTTTTGGGACTGGTAAGTTTGAATGTAGTCCCAAGCTCAACTATTTTATCAAATATATCAGAATCATCAAATTCAGATGTCAAGGCTAATAATTTTTTAGCTTTTTTATCATCACTTGCCACACCATTAATTATTTCTGAGTATATCTTTGATACTTCATTAAACTTTTCCTTATCAGTTTTTCGTAATGATGATATCTTGGTTTGTAGTTTGGTTAATCTTTTTATCATCAAATCATCATACAAATCAATATCCTTTAATATCTCATCTTTCTTTAACAACAATTTTCTTCTTGCTTTTGGTTTTAATGTTTTATCAGATAACTTTTTATCAACATCAGATAATCTTTTACTATGTCTATCGTGAAAAAATTTATTTATCTTTGTTCTTTTTACAGTTAATTCTTTCTCTAATTTTTTTATCTCATCATCAGCTTTTTTCCCAAGTTTAGTCTTTTTCTTTTCAAGCCTTTTTAGATTTAATTTATCTAAAAAACTAGGGTTGCTCTTTTTAGATATTTTATTAATTTTCGCAGTGACTTTATTTAAAGTATCTTTACCAAATTTTAGTTCTCCTTTTCTAACCTTGTCTAGTCTATCTAGGATTTGTTTTTCTGCTCTCTTCAATGGGTCAGCAAAATTTTGCATTCTTAGCATAAACCCAGCTTCTGAACCCAAATTCTTATTTAAGATTTGAGTTTTCACGAACATTTCATTGTGAAGATCTTTTTTCAAATCAACTATATTTTCAAGGGTAGCTTTAACATTATGCTCCTTTAAAAACCCAGCATCTTCAAGTTCTTTTTTCCATATAGGAAATTCATTTACTTGGTCAACAATATAATGGCCATCTGTCATATCATTAAAACTTTTTATCTTTTCTGCTCATCCTTTTTCAGCCTGTCTTAATTTCAATGACATCTCACTACCTTTTTCTATGTCTTGGATATTATCAGTTCAATATTTTATTTCATCATTTGTAGCTACAAAATTTCCATTCTTGTACATTTCTTCTTTTCTCAACCAGGATTCCTTTTTGTTTTTCGCTATTTTATCAATAACTTCATCATTGTCAATAACTTTATCCTTAATTAATTGTGAATATTCTGGGTCTTTTTTAGCTATTTCATTAGCTTTATTTTCCAACTGCTCTTTTATCTTTTTCCTGGAAGAATCTGTTAATCTTTCGATGTCTTTTATATCTCCAGTTTCAGCAATCTTTTTTATACCAGCATCATCGAGTGTCACCCCTACATCTTTTAAAGCTTGTTTGATTTTATTTAGATCAGTTTCTTTCACCAGTTTTTTTAATACTTCTTTCAAACCTTTTTCCCCAGTGCTACCTCCGGGGATATAATCTATTCCCGTAAGTAGACCACCAAAACTTATAGCAAATCCTTCTCCCAACCCCCAATCTTTTAAAATTTCTGGTGTTATTTGTTCTCCAAATTCTTTATTCTCTTTATACATAGAATAATCATCTTGATTTCATTCTTTACCAAAGAATTTCTTTTGGTCTTCTATTGTTTTATCTCCACCTAATGACCTAGCAATAGTATTACTAGCCCTTCTCTTTTGATAATTATCTATAAAACCATCAGTATCACCAAAATCTGTTTCAGCAAATGCACCAACAGTATCTCCAGCAAATTCTATACCACTGGCAATAGACCTCCTGGTACCAGTTACTACATCATGACCTAAAGAACCATCGTAGTCTTCTTTATAATATTCATCCCCCAATAAACTTCTTGTAAAATTATTTTTTCTAATTTTACTATCCCCATCTAAAAATGTAGAACCAAGTTCAGCCCCACCACCAACGAGGGTTCTTGCTATACCTTGCCCAAATTCTCTTGTGGAATCTAGTGTGTCATTAAATCAACTCATAAATGAATTATACCATAATTTTAATAAAAAAAATAAATGAATTATTTTTCATCCCAATCATCAAGACCAGTTGTCCAATCATCGGTTGGTTTGTTTTTGAATTTATCTTTGTCAAATATATTTTTTAATCTATCAATATATTTTCTCTTATCTTTAACCAATGCTATATTTTCCAATTTATCTTTTATAGCATCCTTTAAACTACTAACATTACTTTTTTTACTTCTACCAAAAGCAATTGCATCTTCATCTACATTGAATGCTACTTGTTCAGCATCATCTCCAAAATAATCTACAGCTTCTTGAGATAACAAGGTATCTGCTTCTTTTGTATCACTATTTTTTAAAGCAACTCTTTTCCCATCTACAATAGTGTAATTATTTTTTGTACCATCACCATCACCATCTCCATCACCATCCTTTTTTGGAGCTGCTAATATCCTGAATTTTCCTATTACATGTCCAGAATCATTGGTTGTTAATTCTCATATGTTCCCAGCCCTATCAGTTACTGTTTTAAGATTAGGATTTCTAGCAGAAGCATAGTAGGATGCAAGGGTATTGGTTACATCCTTAAGAGTGTAGTTACCACCTATCTCACCATTATCCTTAGTGTTCAATAAGTTAAGTAACTTGATTGGATTTTTAACGCCATTACCAATAAGATCCAACACTGCACCATTTCTTTGTGGGCCATATACAGTAGACTTTTTCAGTTCATCTATTTGTATATCTTCCTTTTCTGCATTTCTTTGCTCTTGCTGTAACTTTATTTGCCTGTTAAAATAATTAGACTTTGAAGTTTCTGTATCTTTCTCAGCTTGTCGTGCAACTTCATATTCCTTTTCAGCTAAAGCAAAATCTTTGTTTTCGTAAGCTTCTCGTGCTTTCTGTAAAGCACTTTCTCTTTTTGTATCTAAAGCAGATATTTCTGCTCGATGTTCTTGGTCTAACCCTATTTGTGCTGCCACATGAGAACCTGAATCACCAAGATATCCTCCCATTCTAACTAATTTATTTCTTAATGTTCCAGACTCTCCCTCTTGAGATTTTTCCAAAGAAGTTTTCTGTGCATCAAAACTATCATTAATTCTATCAAATTCTTTATCTTTTCTATCTTGTAAAACTTGACCTCTTTTATCCAATTCTGCAATATAATCTTTAGCATTATAATTAACTGCATCGGGATTGCTTAATTTATTTCCTAGAGAAGCAATATCTTTGGTTCTTGTACCAACAACTTTAGCTCCAGTTGTCCCGGGAGTAATATCACTGATGTTGCTTTTTGCTGGGTTTAGATTAGCAAAAGCATTTCTTGTTTTAGGTCCAATAACTCCATCTACAGTTAAATTATTCTTAGCTTGAAAATCTCTCACAGCCTTGTCAGTCTTTGGTCCAAAATCTCCATCATTAACCACACCTAATTTTTCTTGGTATTGTTTAAGGTCATCGCCTTTATATCCTTTTTTATAATTCATAGTTTTATAATATTACGTCTGTTACTGTTGAAGATATTGCTGTATCAAAATATATTCTGAAATTTCTTACAGTAACATAATCACCTATATACATTTTTAATATATCCCCAGCATTAATATAAACATCGAAAGAATAAGTAACATAAGATGACGAACCACTTGGAATTTCTTGGTTTATAATTGAACCTTCTACTGTTGGTGCATAATTTGCATTTTGGTCATAATTTACGACAATTACATTCCCCCCATAACTTGATGTCACGTGTGCGTCAAATTTTACTCTAATTTTACCTGCTCTATTTACAACTATTTTTTTTACTGGTGTTTCATCTGCTGTATAAGTAACTTCTGTATCTGAACTCGCTTTTAAATTATCAGAGGCACTTGCTAATAATATAGAGTTTTTAATACTATCTTCTGTAACATAAGTGTTACTCGAACTTGGTGTTCCTCTATTACCTGCTAAAGCGTCTTTCTCATCATCTGTTGGGATGTTAACTTCATCTGCTGGAACTACCAGTTTTGCACCTGTGCTTCCTGTTCCTGTTTTATCAGCAACTTCTGTATGAGTAGCAATTTCCACAATACCTTTTACAGTTTCTGTAGCATCTACAGTTCCTGTATAAGATGTATCTGCTACAAATTTTCTTGTGGCTATATGTTCATCATGAGTTATCGCACCCTGATATTTAACATCCCCTGTAATAGTTTGTGATATTGCTGAGTCTTTAATAAAGAAACTAGTTCTTGATTGTGGTGGATTTGAACCCAGGTTAACGATAGTATTTAATGGATTTCAATATCGTTGATTATCAGCACTTGTTGTATGAGTACCATCATCTGCTGCTAATAATCCTCTTTTTAAAATTGTAATAGAACTGTCCGCAATAGTACTTGGGTCGATCTCAATAAATTCAACATCTGTTTGTGTAGTATCTTGGAGAGTGACAAAACAAGGGTCTGGTAGCATTGCTGCGGTTAGATCCTTTTGTTTTCCATCACTATCTTTATCTCATCCTTTTATATTGTTTAACTTCATTGTCATAGCAGTGGATGATAATGAAACTGCTAGTCTTTTTTCTGGTATTGATATTTGCATAATATTTATATTATAACATTATTTACAAATTTTTAATACTTTTTGTATTAATGTTGTATTGTTCTTTTAATGATAACCCTACTCGAGTTATTTCGTAATCCATAACCCCCTCACTACTTCATCCAAAAGCAAAGTATCTACCATACACGAATGGGAAATAAACTCTAAAATAAAATCTTCTTTTTCCATCTTCATCCAAATCCATAGAAATTACTCCTAATGGTGTAGAACCTAATGGATTTGCTCCTTGAAAATTAGAATTTAGAACTTGGTTAGTAAACTTATTATCTGCCTCTACTTTTGTTGGGTCAAATACCATTTCCAAAAATGGTGTTTTTTCAAAATCTTTCCAGAAATAAAATTTAATCTTTGAAAAGTCATCTACATAACCCTCAGTGTAAACACCATTCACAGCTTGTTGATTATTTTTTGTTGAAACTAAATTAAAGAAATTAACTTTAGCATTTGAATAAATACCTATGTTATCATCTGACCTCCCTGTATTTAAAATTTTAAAATCTCCTGTTGACGCTTCTGCTCCAACTAATTTGTGTTCTCATTCTGTAAACCCTTGGAATCCTTTATCTCAAATTGAAATAACATTCATGTCTTGCTTACTATAGACCATTGTTTTAGTATTGTGTAAGTCATCTTCTTTCTCTTTGAAAGAAATATAGATATTCCCTTTATATTCAATACCAGCAACATCTGAGAAATCATATTTGTCTAATAACCTTTTAACTTCAAATCCTATGTTGGAAGTTTGTGGTTTTAAATCTTTATTATAAGCTCTACCTATGGATGTAAATTCATTATCCTTAGTAATGAAATAAATATCATCTGAACCTACAATAACTTTCCCCACAGAACCAATGTTTACTTTCAATGGTTCACGAGTAACCAAATCATTAGCATCTTGGGTATAATCAATAGCTTCAATGTAATCTTTTTTGAATAAATAAACTTTATTTTCAAAATGTTTTACATCTGTAATATCTCCACCACCATAGGGAGCAGAAATAATGTCACCCTCACCAGCAACCCTTGGCACTGAGTAATCAAAGTCTAATGGGTCTTGTGTAGCTGAAACAAATAATGAACCACCAGAAGTGTACCCTTGAGCAGTTCCACCTGCATCTTTGGCTTCTCCAGACCGAACTCTACCTACGAATATTCTAGTAAGTCAGTTTGTAAATCTATTCCCTTTTGGCAACCCTGAATGTTCTACCATAGCATCAGATACAACTTTTCCACTATCCACAGCTCCTGTGGTTGCAGATACTAAAGTTATAATATTATCTTTTTCTACCTTAGAAATAACTATTTCTTCATCACCAACTCTCAAACTATCATCTTTGTTAAACTTTCTAATTCTAATTTCAAATGTATCACCAGTTGTTGTTCCACCAATATTATCTATTGTCAATGTATCCACCGTATTTGATGTGATTGTTCTCACTTCACCATTATAGGTTCCTGATGTCATTCTGACTACAAAAATATCTTTTCACTGGTCAGTGGTCCAACTTTCTCCAGTAACAGTAATCGTTGTAGATGTTGAACTTGACACTGTTCCACTTTCATAAACTTCATCAGTTAATGTAGAAACTACTTCAATATCAGTATCACCAATATTCACAGCACTAGTTAAATTTTCAAAGTTACCTGACCAAGAAACCATGTTATCAAATCTATTTCCACCCATCAATATATCTTTGTTTTCTTCGTTAACAATAGATGTAACATACCCCCACTCCTTGTCAATAGTATTCCCATCTTTAATTGTGAATCAATCTTCTTCTGTATTTTTGCTCGAGAAAGCTAAGGTTTTATCACCAACATTTTTTATTAAAATTTCATCATTGTTAAATGACCTTTTGAATGTGTATATAGATTTATTTGCATTACCGCTAATATCTTCTGTACCAATTAACTCCGTTCCTTGTCTTGGACCAACACCACCTTTATTTGTAATATTAGTATTATTCATACTGGAAAAAGAACCAACTTGGGTGAAGGATGGATCTTCGTGGACTACTAGTCCTTTTTTGAAGAAATCTGTATCTATAAAAACTTCTTTTCCTTGAGGTATATATCTGCTCATATTTGTTATTATTAATTACCAATTCATTGTGAAACCACTAGTTGTAGTTGGTGATTCTAACTGCAACTCATCTGTAGGAGTACATTGAATTATTTTTTCTTCATAATCTTTTTTCAAATCATCTATTCTGAATTTCTCCAAGTCGGCCTCTCTGGCTGCTAAAGCAGATGCTTTATAAACAATAGCATCAATCATTGGTTGTTCTGCTTCAATGTAATCATCTTGTTTATTTGATTTGTTTTTATATGTTGAACCATTTGCAGAAACTCATGGTTCATTGGTATAATATGTTAATTTCAGACTAGATTCTGGTTCATAATCAAATCTTAAGTTTCTAACTCCAGCTAAATTTATTATTGACATGGTTTTGACACTATAACTATCCATATCTTCCTCGTAAGTAAATATTGGTGTTTTGTTTGAACCATCAGAAACACTAAAGAGACTTCTGATTTTACTTCCTAGAAGATTTGTAGGTAGCACAGCAACCCAATAACCATCCATCACTTTTGTTGGTGTTATTGTTGCAGTTTTTTTATTACTTTCTGTTGCTTGTACTGATATTACATCCCTAACAGCATTATTAATTGTATCTGTGGGATTTAATAGCATCCCAATTCTCCCCTGTATGTTTGCATTTACAAGAGATTGAATTTCTCCATTTGTTATTTTCTCCATATATATATTATAGCATATTTTCAAAATTATAATAAATATATGTAAATTATCCTTTTAAGTAAACAGCTCCGAATATAAGTCTATTTGAGTATCCAATGTTTTATCGTTGCCTAAATATGTTGGTATTCCATAATGGCAATTGTTGGCAACAAGTTGTTCTAATTTTGGCAAATTATTTAAAACTTCTGCTTTCGTAGTTTCTCCAATTTTAAAATCCATTGGAAATAATTTTATATTTGCGTCTTGATATATGAAACTTTTACCTTTGTAATCTAAAATATTTAATTTCATATTTATATTGTAGCAAAAAAAAAGGTATATGTTAAGTTAATGCTTAAACTTATAATATAGATTTTTATATATTAAGTTAAACCTTTAAAATAAAATAAGCGAGGTATAAAACCTCGCAAAGATATATTATCACCCCCTTTCATCAGGTGGATGTGTTTTTTTGGTATCGATGTGATGTCCTTTACAATTCAGTTGATGACAAACTGGACAAATCATATTCTCCATATTGTCATAGTCGAAAGAGCAAGCACCAGTGTATTTGTTTTTCTTCCATAGGTTTTTAGCCCAAGTTTTCATTCTGTTTTTAGGCATCTTGTTTCTCCTGTTCACATATAGGGCACTCCGCTTCTTTGAAGAAAAATACCTCTTTAGAAGAATGTAAAACATTCTCACCAAAATCATACCTGACACAATTAGGAGGACATTCTCTCCATCTATTTGTGCCTCTTTGACTAACCATATTATGTTTCTTACACATAAAGTAGTCAAAGTGTCTATATTGTGATTGTGCTAAAACCATTTGCACTCCTTTGTATTTAATTAAATCAAGTATACCATAAATAAAATAAAAAAAGCAACACATTTGCTTTTTTTAATTAACAGAAAAAATGAGTGATATTAATTGTTTCTGTTTTTAATAGTATCTATTTGATACTTTATTATTATATCATAAATAATTTATTTCACGTAATCTTGCCCACTACCCCGTCAACCTTTAAATCATTTAATTTCTGAAAATGTTTAATTGCTCGCTCTGTTTGTATCCCAAAATTACCGTCGACTATCAATCCTAATTTCTTCTGGATTATCATTACTTGTGTCTTAATATTCCTACAAGGTTTCCCTTTATAACATCTTTTTGAAACCCTTTTATATTGTGGTTTAAATTTGTCTAATTCCTCATTAAAGATATTTTCTGCTTCTTTAACTTTCTGACCAATATCATCAACATAAATCTCTCAACTTTTAACAACTAAATCAAATACACTCGCTTTCAAATGATGAAATCTTGTAGCACCATAACTTTCATAAATATAAACTGACCTTTCTTTTTCTGTTTCATAAATACCAATTTCTCCATCACCAGCCATTGAATGACCTCCGTTATAATATTTAAACCTTACCGATTTGTCAATATATGGGATATCAGTATTATATCATTTTACTCCACTTGCTGACTGCTTTGAAATTCTAAACATTACTTTTTCTTTACCATATTTATTTTGTGCTTTTGTTAATTCCTCTTGGAATATTCCAAAACTAAAAAATCCTTTATGTTCTGAAACCTTTTCTCCTAAAAATGTTATCCTCACATCTTTTGCTAATTGTGTGAAACTATTGCTTCTTTGAATATACCAATTCTTTCATCTATCAGATATATTATCTTTTTCTGTCATCTTTGGGACTGCTCCATTTTTATTAAATTCATTATACACACTTGCTGGAACACACCCCACCATAGCATTTTCTTTAACATTAAATAATGAATAGTTCAAAGTTGTATCAATAATATTTTCTTTTGGAATATAACCCCTATTTAACCAAAATTTTCTCATTATATTCTCATAAGAATAAATAACACATTCACAACATCCTTGTTTTTTAGATGTGAATATTTTTACTCCTTTTGACGCTTCCTGGAAAGTTTTGCCTTCATAAGCACCATTGTCAGTAGACATATAATCCCTTAATTCTTCATCAGTGGGGAATTTAATATCTTCTAAAAGTCCTGTCCCTTTCTTCTCTGCAACTTCAACCTCCTCGATATAATCTTGGTATGCTTTGATACCAGTATATTTTTTTATTGTATCTTTCATAACATCTTAATTATACCAAAAAAAAACAACTATCACTAGTATACTGGAATTTTATCCACCCTCTTCCATTTATACCCACCAGCAGTTCTTTTTTCAAAATCTATTGATGCATATGCTATGTTATTAAATGTAACACCAGTTTCTCTTTCAGCATTATGTAATGAAAAAAATTCTTTTATAAATTGCTTATCTTTCGTATATTGTCTAACCGATTGCATCATTCTTGTGTCTTCCCCATTTATTTGTCGTCTTTTTTGTTTCCTCCAATTTTCCTTACTAGTAATTAATTTCATATTATTAAATCAATATCCTTTGGTCTCATCTATCCTATCTATTGACGGGGTGTAGTCTCTTTCAAAGTTATGTTGTTTTCAACGATTAAAAATAGAATTAAAATTATTATCCTCCAATCAAATTATAAAATTATCTTTTGAAAAGATTTCATTAGTGTGCCCCCTTTTTGCTGAATTAGTTTTCATATGAGAAAACATTTGTGTGATAATACCCTGTTTAGTCCTCTTATATTTAGCGCTCTTTATTATCATACATTGTTTACATCTATGCTCCCCACTACTAAACTTATCCTGTGGTTGTACTAGACCACATGCTGTACATTTTATTTCCATAGTTTATATTATATCACGGATTGTAAAAAAATATCACTTATCTTTTGCAGTATTTTTTCATAGCTAAAAATTTAGCATCAGGATACTTTTCTAATCCCTTTTTAAAATTATTTTTTCACGCGAATCCGCCAAATATCCTTAACCCCCAATATGTTTTATAAGCAGTCCACCTATCAGCAGTTGCTGGCAAAATATCTAATGCTAATAAATCGGCATATATCCTCTTATTAATAATCCTTGTTCTATAAAAATAATCGTGTATCAAGCCAAATGCTAATTGTTTTTTTGTTAAAGGATTTTTTAAAAATGGATTTGAGACTCCATCTGATTTGAACCCTTTAGGAATAACATATCAACTCTTATGTATATTGTAATAAATTGGTTTTATTACCTCTACCCTATTATCTCCATAAGCTATTTTTAGACTATTTTGTAATATTTTTGATGTTGGTATCTTCATTATACTATTCTGTTATGTCGACGAGGTCAATCTCTAATTTTTCAACGTCGTTTTTGTGCTTGGATTATTGCCTTTCTACCTTTGTCAGAAAGTTTATAACCTCTTTTTATTTTTCATCCTTTTTTTAGTTTCAATTTTGTCATAATTAATTTTTATCAAAATAACTAGAAACAGTCTTTAAAACTTCTTTCTGGATTAGTAATTTATTGGTTTTATCAATTTCTTGGATAGATGATTTAATGTCTTGGAAATCAATATACATATTTCATAATCCAAAAAGACCTGCTATAACAAACACACTTAAAAATCCTCATACCCCAATCAGTGCTTTTTTTCCCCCGTCTATTTTGGCTCTTCAAATAGTTAAATCTTTTACTTTTCCATTAGTATATTTAACTTGCGTAAGCATCTCATCACTTTTGGTTTTTATATTTTCAATGTTATCTGCCATTTTCTGTATAAGCACTGCTGTTTCTAATTCTGTCGCCATAAGCCTACTTTTTATTTAAGGTTTCATTAACCATTTCTAATAATTTTGCACCATCTCCCTCTGGGTCAAGTTTTGCAATATTTTCAAGGGCTACATTCAATGCTTTTGCTATTGCATTCACATCACTGTCTGCACCTAACTTTTCTACGAGTTTTTTTTCGTTTTCCTGTTTTTGAGTTTTTATTTCTTCATTCTTTTTTTGTTTGAGAAATTCTGTATTATCTTCATAAAATACAGTTGTGCCTTCTATTCTTCCAGTTCCTACTTCATTAGTAAGAAATATCTCTGCTTCTTTTTTTGTTTTAAATTGTTTTTCTAACATAATATTTTGATTAAATTGAATATTCATAAACTCAGGTATATGATGTCCCATAATTTTGAACTCAAGGGACTAAAAATAATTTGTTATTAACCTCGAACATACCTGTATAACTTAGTGTAGAATGATAGTCACCATAATTTGGGATTATTACTTTATCAGGGGTTGTACTTATAGTCCCTAAATCCCCAGCAGTAGATAGACTATATTTAAGGAAGTGTTTGTGTGAGGGGTAACCCCTCATATATATAGCAGTAGCATCACCTTGCATTGTCAATCAACCATACGTTGTGCTGGGCATATATATATTTTTAGTATATGTTGCCGTGGTTATATCCCCTGGGGTAGATAGACTATATTCTCTTATCCCAAGATATGAACCATTTATTCACCATAACTTACTTCCATCTGAATTTGATATTAAGTTCACTGGAGAAACCCCATACTTTTCATTTGAATTATAATCATATATTTCAAATGTTGTTTCACTCCCAGCGGTAGATGCATCAAAACCAGTAGTTAAGGTTAAACTTTTTAAATATACTTTTTTTGCTGAAGAGTCATTTTGTAGAGAAAACACTTTAGTCCCATTATCGTTTACACCCAGACTAAATGATAGACTTTGATGAAAATTAGAGGGAAAGGTATAAGAGGCAGTAATAGAGGCAGTTGATAAATCATAGGCAGTCGTTAAAGTCAATGTGTGCAATTTGTCTTCTCCATTCTCACTCCTCCCTAATGCTTTTGTCCCATCAGAATTAAATTTGAATATTCCAAAATACTTACCATTTGCTGTATATTGATATTTTTTATTCTGATATGTTTTATTCTCGACACTTACACCCCCCCCACCACTCGGAGTTTCCCAACTTGGAACACCTGACTTCAAAGTTAAAACATCGTCATCACTTCCTTTTGCTAATCTTGTAGGAGTTCCAGAAGTCCCACCATAAATAACATCTCCTGATGTTGTCATAGGATTATCCATATCTCCTTTTTCTGTATCCAATTCATTTATTGCTCCTTGAACATCTGTTGCTGATACATTACCTGCTGGAGTATTTACTATCTCACTTGCAGTACCTGTTGTTGATTTTTCTCAAACTGCTGAACCAACTGTTGAGTCTAAGCAAACTCATCTTTCATCTGCAGTTGTATTTATTCACACTGAACCTACTGAATATCCTGCATCAGAGTCATCTGTTGCTGTTGGGTCAGTTGTTGCTGTGAAGTTGTTTTTTACTGAACTACCAGTAGACCCTCCTGGTACTAATATTTTTTTTAAATCTGCCATGTTATGCTTGTAAAATGTGTAAATCTGTGTGAGCTGAATCACCTATAAAATTTACTTTTGATAAATCGTGGAAATTAAATGCCATTACTTCCCCTGTTTCTAAAGGGAAACTATTAGTTGTGGCATCTTCTCCTGTTACTTCAAGATAGATGTTATCAGATGCCTTATTCCTAAAGGTAATTGTCATTCCATGGTCCCCTGAAAAATTAACGAAATCTGTTTTTTGGTCTGCCGTTAATACACTAGCCAATGACTGGCTAGATGTTGTTACTGAAATTTTCATATATTTTTTTATTATTAATTGTTAATTAAAATATTATTAATTTTTCTAATAATATTAATCATAAACATAATATTTTACTATTATGATTATTATAATACTACTATTATATTTTATTACTATGAGTTATCACCTTTTGAAGCTGCAATTCATTTTGCAGATGGAGTAACAATCATGTATGAACCTCTAGAACCGATAGTTGTTGTATCAGTTGAGAAATCTTCTTCACCATTACCATTAGCTCCAACTTTTAAATGTGCTTCCTTGTGCATTCCTAGAACTAAATCTGCCATTGTAGAATCTGCTACACCTCAGTATTTAGCTTTAGTTGAATCAGGTTGACCATCTTTATCTGTATCTAAGTTTGGAATTGCAATGTGAGAATATCTACCATTGTATCTATTGTACACACCACCATTCTTATCGTTAGTTGTAGATGCTGTGGATCTTAGTAATTCTTCTACAGCTTCCACTGTAGTTTCATCTTCTGTAGTTCAGATAATATTATCTTTACCAGCAATTCTAACTCCGAAATGATCTAATCTATTATTTCTCCTCATTTCCACCATATCTTGTAATGCAGTCTTTGAGAAAGGTGCATTTCCAGATAATGTATTTCTGTAAGTTGTAGAAGTTGCTTTTAATGTATGAACATTACTAAATAATGCTAATCCATCACCAACAGTCAAATCGATAGTATCACCATCTAAATCTGTATAAGATGTACTAAATCCAAATCCAATTCTATGTGCTAAATCAAGAGATAATCTTGAAGTTACACCTTTACCTAAGTTAGTTAATTGAGAAGCAATTTCAGGATATTTACCGTAGTTTTTTAATTCTCAAGTAATATCTGTTTCTGAACCAAATCTTGCCATTTTACCAACCTTTGTATATCCCTGTACTGACTTTCTCTTTTTTGTTGCTTCACCTTCTCCTTTCTTTTTAGCAAAAGATTCGATGTCAACTTCACTAAATTCT
This sequence comes from Cyathermia naticoides, assembly GCA_033042655.1. Taxonomy (NCBI): domain Eukaryota; kingdom Metazoa; phylum Mollusca; class Gastropoda; order Neomphalida; family Neomphalidae; genus Cyathermia; species Cyathermia naticoides. The sequence goes on along the minus strand of JAUTWP010178589.1, from coordinate 8,467 downwards.
CTAGTATTTCCAGAGTTATTAGCAATAGATAATTCCCTTACCAATCCAGATTTTCTTAAAACTTCTGGGTATTCGGCTTTACCTTTATTAAAAAGGATTTTAGCATTTTTTACTAAGTCTGGGTAACTTAATGTGCTATTAAATGTTACAGTCATGTTTTATTATTTGTTAATTCTCACCTCTGCTTTGGTGTCTGATAATACAGAAATAACCTCTAAGTGTTTTTCTGTTCCAGCAGCAGCTGCTGCTGTTGAAGCTGAATCGAAATCAATATATCTACCAGCCACAGTTGGACCACCAGTAATAGTAATTTCAAAAGTAGTATTAAGTTTTCTTGGAACCAAGTAAGTAACTTTTTCACCAGCTACTTGGTCTTGTCCAGCTACACCTAAGATATCTACTGCTTTTGTAGATGCTGCACAAAGTACAGCCTTTCCACTTGAATTGATGGCAATCCCATCACCTTGTTCGATTGTAACTCCTGTAGCCACTGTAGCTGTACGAGTTTCAACATCTCCTTTATAAGTATTCATAAATTTTTATTATTTATTAATTATTAATAATTGGTATTTATTAACGAAGTTATTTTCTTCTTACTCTGGCCTTTGTTTAGCCAATACATAACAGCAAAATTCTTAACATCAATGCTAAAGTTATTGGTGCAATGTATTGGCTAAACAAAAAACCCAGAATACCAAAATATACTCTCACTATAAAAAGTGTTAAGTATTTTTTGATACCTCTGGGTTTCAGTCAGTATCTTAGATATATAGCAACATATATCTACATAGATTATATCATAGTCTTGTCAAAAAAAGCAAGTCTATAATTTAATCCTGTTAATAGTTTTTTCTATGTACTGTGGTTCACCATCACTGATGACTACTGTAATAGATCCAAATCTATATTTATTTCTAATTGCATTAAGCAATTCCTTCTCCTTTTTTGTAACCTTTACCTGTTCTGTTTGTGATTTCTTCATTTCATTTTGCTAGTGTATCAACAGTAACTGCTTTATCATAATTGAAACCTGGAGCATAATCTTCATCTCTAATTCCAACAACTTTAATAGCTAAATTTCGTTGATTCATTTCTTCTATCAACATAGTTTGAAAACCAAACATAGTATCAAGGTCTGCTAATTTCAAACCATGTTTTCTATACACCTCTAAAACATCATCGAACACTTCCTTGTAAATACCATTTTTCTGAACTGTCAAATCTATCTTATCTTCTGAAATATAATATTTTCTTTCTGTAGCTGTGGGGTAAAATTTTCTACCACCTTCTACTTCGATAAATTCTTCTGTATCATTTATAATTTCTTTATTTCTATATAACATATTTTTAAATATTAACTATTTCATAATCAATCTTATATTCCTTATCATTCTCATCAGTAGCAATAACATATTTACCATTCTTGCCATCAACAACACTCACCAATTCCAATTCTTTTGTTTCAGTGGTGGTTCGGTATTCTTTTCCTGATAATACTTTATTTGATTTATCACCGTAAATATACTTTCTATATTGAACTGTTCTATCTTGATTCATTTCATCTTTCTCAGTTTTTAATTCTACAAATTCACTACCAGTAACTATTTCACCATCAATTAATCTTACAACAATCATATTCACGAGAACATCTTTTCCACTAGCCACTAAATCTTCTGTCTTTTTGTCATCTTCCATTTTTGTAATCCTAGAAACTAAATCTTCGTTTTGTTTTAGAATTGCATCAAGTTGGGCTTGAGTAATTTTTGCTGTGTCATCTTTCTTTACAGAATCTTTCTTGATTTCCGTAGAAGTAGCATCACCTTTTTTATTTTTATCTTCTGACATAATATTTTAATTAACTAAAGTTTTTTACATCATCTTCACTGATTCCTAATAAACTCATCGATTCCTTGCTTGGTGCTTTATCATCCTTTTCACCAACACCACCAGCCTTTGATTTTGCATCATTAATTCCATCCATAATTGTTTTACCTTCTTCTGTAGAAGTGATAGTTCCAAAGGCTGTATCAATAATATTTACATCATCCACTGAACTAATTTCTTTGAAATTATTTTTTAATTGGATTTGCAACATTTCCTTTAACTCATTGTTACCACCAGTTACAGATTCAATTTTATCTTCAATTGCTTTTTTCACTGATGCTTTTTCTTTTTCTGCTTGAGCAGCTTTAAAATCATTTAATTCTTTTTGAACAGCCTCAAATTGTTCATCTTTGCTCCCAGCTTTTGGTGCTTTCTTTTCATTAGCTGCTTCTAAATCTGTTTTCAATGTTCCAATAGTTTCGTTCAACTCCTTTGCTTCATCTTTGTAAGTAGCTTCAATTTCACCAACTGCATCTTTCAAATCTTGTTTAGTATAAATTTCTGGTGTTCCACCATCTTTTGTAAACACCTCAACTTCCTCTCCATCTTTATTATAAAATTTCATTTTTTATTTCTCTATTATTTTGTTCTTTTTGTAATAACTCGAATCACTTTTTTTGGTGTTTCAGAGTGGATATTGTTGCTTTTATATAGATATCTTGTTCTCGAGAATTTTCTTCATTTTGCAGTGATTCAGAATAAAGATCTAACATACCATCTAAAATCTTTTTGTAATGGTCTGTATAAAATCCTGTAACTACATCAATATAACTTTCATATTCTTTTTCATCCTGAGGAGAAAATTCTTGCATTTTTTTAATTATCTCTTCCATAATTGTTTATTTAAGATTCTGTGTTGTTGGGACACCTGCTTTATTTGGAACCCCTGGCATTTCACCACCCTGTTGTGGTTGCTGTGGCTGTTGTTCACTTTCAAAGATATTATTGATTGAATCATCTTGAGCATTTGCTTCTCGTTCTTTCAACCATGTTGGCTTTACCTTTATACCCATATTAGCATAAAGTATAGCTCTTTGCAAATTAGCATCTATCTCTGCTTGTTGGAACACATCTCCCTTTTCTGGTTTCCTATAAACATTGATGAAGAAGTCCCTTTTTATCTCTGCAAATTCTTTAGCAGATATGAATTTTAATTCCACTGGACCACCCATTTGTTTTTCAATATCAGAACTTAAGTTATCAACTTCCTCCTGACTTGGTAAATCACCATCAAGATAATAAGTTTTTCTAATACCTGTTCCACGACCAGGGATTTCTGCAGTAACTTCTGTGTTTCTGTGTTTTGTCCCAATAACTCTTTTACCATTTTTTGTTACTGGTTTTTTCCCTATAGGTTTAAATCAGTGGGCATTTAAAATACTTAATCTTTTGTAGGCCATTTTTATCTCCAATGAAATAATTGAAAACTCAATAATTGCCAAAGCTTTTTTTGCTCGATTTCTAACTTCTCCAATTTCTGTAGCAGTCATAACTTTTCCACCTTCTTGTCCTTGAAAAATACTAGATACTGTTCCCTTATCAATTAAACCTTGCACATGTTCCATCATTGCATATTCTCCATTAGTAACACCTTGAATATTCATAGTGTCAATTGGTTGAATAACTGATGGATCTGACATCATAGTAATTTTACCTGGGTCTAAGATATTTGGTTTATATCTTCGTGTACCTGTATTGGCTCTTGGTGGGTCCATTGACTTCATCGTTTTTCTTATTCCTAATTTAAGCAATAAATCTCCAATATTGGCAAGTTGTTTAACTGAACTCCCAGTCACAAATGATTTACCATAGGCATATTTTGAGAAACCAAATGTTTGAGATACGAAAGAGTAACTTCCATCTTCTGTGATAGTTCCTTCTAAAGGGTAATCAATTGAAAACATTGGTACACCGTTTATAAATAATTGAAAATGGTTACCATGTCTTTTATCAATTTCCAATACAACTATTTCCACCTTATCCTTATCCAGTTTTTCTTCAATCATCAACTCTAAATCACTTTTTCCAACATTAACATCTCCATCAACATTGATTGTAGTTTTTCTATTCCCACCTTGCACATATTTAAAATTTTCAAATTCACCGTAGATAGATTTTGCAGTGTCAAAATTCATATGGTCATAATGAAATACGAATGGCTGTTCTCACATAAATCTTTTTGAAATATCTCCAAAGAAAAATGATAACCCATTAACAACATTATGCTCTGGTCCTTCGTAAATCTTCTCATAATTCTTTTGAACTTTCTCTCAAATTTTAGTATCGTTATCAAATTTTGGAGCAGACTTTTTTACACCAAAAATCTTTCTTCACTTGTCTTGAATAATTACTGTCCCTTGAATTAACAACTCAGAATATCTCAACATTCTTTTTTCTCTGTGTTGAGTTCCATCACCATATTCTTGTTTGTATGAATTTTCCAAAGCATCTTCATAGATTGATGCCTCTTCATTTTGTTTCATGTTGTGTTCATCGTAGGGTTCTACATCTGGCTGAAAGTTTGCATTTACATATTCAGAAAGAACTGCTTGAACTTTTGTTTCTACAGTCCCCGTAGAAATTTCTCCTTTCTCTAAAATTGTATTTGCTAACTTTTCATTTTCTTTATAATAATCTTCATAGTTTCTCCCATCAAAAACTCCAAGGATTTGCCTTCTTTGGTCTTTACCTGATGTAATCTTTGAATACATTTCTTTTAAATATATTCCTGTTTCTGCATCTGGTTGGTATACTTCTTTTTCATTCATAATTATATTATATCATATTTAATTTAATTTAATAAATTATTTTAATAAATTAAAATCCCTCATAAATATCATCTGATATTACATCATTAGCAAATTCCTCTTGGTTTAAAATTACTGTTGCATTATAATCTTTTCACATTACCCCCATTGTTCTCAGTGCATCTGCTGCATGGGAATTTTTATCATGGACTGGTTGCCCTGTAAATTCCCCTAGAGTTTTATTAAATTGGAATCTGTAGTTCAGCAATGATTCTTTTAACTTTCCACACTTAAATTCATTTATCACAATTCGTTTAAAAATTGACCTCGTATTATTTATACCATCAGCCACAGCAATCTTTGGTGAAATCTTAATATTATGCACTCCTAATTCCTGGAGAAGTTTCTTTGGGGTTTTTGCAGAACCAACATCTCTCTTCTCCCCATCTCATGGTAGGTGATGAGTTCGATATCTATAACCTTTACTTTCTAATATTCGGGCATAGTAATCCATCCCCTTACCATTGGCAATTTCTATATCTATAATATAAATTATAGAGTCAATGGTTTGGGTGAAGATTACAACCCCATCATCACTCACCCCTAAATCCCAATAAGTATCCACATAATATTTATCATTGTAGATCACTGGTCTATATCTAAAATCCTCCATGAGCTGTTTCATTTCTTGTTTGTAAATTACACCAACTGCTTTTGATGTAAAAGCTTCCGCTAAAGTTGATGGATATTCAAACGACATGTCCCCTTGCTCATGTTTCTTTTGTTGCCACCATCTCATCTGACCATCGGTGAATTTAATAGTGTTATTATTTTCCTCATTATTGATTTCACTCTCTATCCCTCGAAAGTAACTTTTCGTTGCATCGCTGATATCCTTATCTGATTCATCGGTGTATTCATCAGCTGTTCATCATGGTGAAAAATGTATCTTGTAGTCCTGGGGTGACAGCTCTGCATATTCCCCTCTTTTTCTTTTGTCTTCGATTTCAACTCGCAATGCTTCGGCTGACATTGATAATCTATAAAAGTTTCCACCCTTCCCCATAGCTGTAGATTCAATAATCACAATATTACTTGAATCATCTGAAGTGTGAGTGGTATTTAGAGAACCCTTGATAATTTCTTCTGATTTAAGTGGGGCTGATTTATCAATGGGACCCAATTCTGAAATATGGAGATAGTTCACAGTTCCCGACCTTGTGGAATTGGAAATCTGAAATGTAGATCCATTTTTTAAAACAATCATAGTCTGAGTTTGTCTGTCCAGTTCACCAATAGCATATCGTAATCATGATGGAAGTTTCTCAAGGGCAAACAATAACTTATCCCTAAATAACTCCCGGGCTGATGATTCATCTTTGGTAACGATTGTTGCTTTTTTGTTTGGTGAAAATATTATAGAATCCAGGAACAGAATTACTGAGAATGTTGAGAACCCCAACTGTCTGGCTTTGGGGATGATATTTCTTTGGTGTATATTTTCTCAAAACTTTCTTTGATGTTTATTCATCTTGAATGTCATAATCTCACCGTGTTTATCCTTAATCTTGTAGAGATGATTTAATCTTCATTCCTTGTCCTTTATTTTTTCTTTTATTTCTGTGGGTATTTGCATAAATATTTAACTATTCTCTTTCTCTATTAATTTTATTCGATTGTATTCCTTATCTTGGCCGGGAAGGAATGTTGGTGACTTGGGGTTGTCGGTTGGGTTTGATGGGTTGGTTGGTACTTGTGAACCAAATGTCAGCTCGTATTCCCCTTGGTCCATAGCTTGAAGTTGTTGGTGGGTGTCCTTATACTGTTGGGGATTCCCTCTTTGGTTGAATGGTTTTTCGCTTTCCTGCACAATCTCATACAATTCCTCGAGGGATGTTTTGAGTTCTGAGCTGGATGAGTTTTTGCTTCTTTTGAATTCCCTTTCCCTTTGTTTTTCTTCTTCCTTGAATTTGTTTGTGATTAAGATTTTTAATAGGGCCGTATCGTTATTTGAACCGTTCACCACTTGTTTCACTATTTTCTGGTCGTATTTAATGTTTGCAACCTTTACTGTGAGCTTGATAAAGTCACTGAGAGCCGTATTTGTCTTCTCATCAAGGTTTTCCCTAATGATTTGGGCTAAGTCATCTCCTAAGGTGTAAAATTCAAGTGTGAGAGCATTTTCCAATGGTGTCCCATATTCCTGAATTGAATCCTTTATATTTTTTAGTGCATTGGATATTATATCTCTTTCATCTTTCGATAGACTTGGGTAGGTGCTGGATAGGAGCTGTTCTAATTTTTCTGATGGTTTCATATTTATTTAATAATTATACATCGATTATAACCTAAAATCTCTTAAATTCATAAACTCAACATACTTTGGTTTATAACTTGTGCTTGTTAAGTCTACTTCATCGTTCACCACGATTATAACCCTTGTTGGTATATCACCATTGGTTGGTGGTTGGTTTTTGTATTTATTATCCTTATATCTCAAGTTATTTGAGAAATTATTTTTTACTGGCACATTGTTGTCTTTGTATTGTCACTCACTCATGTAAGTTGTGTCGATCATTGTGTCCTGGAGAACTACTCTATGGGGGTTATTAGCTTTTGGTTTTAATTGAGTGCCTCTATGTAGAAAAAAGTTTGATGTTGGACCTTGGAGAGATTGTTTTTCTGTGGGTAGCATTGGATGGATAGCTATTGGCCGTTGGTAATGAATATCCTTAGGGTTGGTTAATAGCCTTTTAAGTTTGGTATTCATTTTCTTTTCTAATTGTTGGCCTTTGGTAGATATTTTTCTAGCAATCTCTGAGCGGGCTTCACCTTTTGTGTAATCCACAAATGTCCCAGTGACAAATGCACGATAAAGGGGAACTCCACCTAAGTTTCTTTGCATATATCTTGCGTTTGGTGTTATACTTTTTCCTTGAACCTTAAGATAGTATTCAGATAAGTCATTGGCTTTTTGTGGGGATACTCATTGTGATAGGGTACTTATAATTTGTTGTTTTGTCTTCATGTCGTTTAGTATATCATAAGACAATAAGAAAAGCAAATTTTTTTTTTTAAAAAATAGTTTTGTGATTTATAATTTGCTATTGGTTTTTGGGGGTAGGGGGTTGGTTTGAAGTTGGTGGTTGAAAACTGATGGCTGGTGGTTAATGGCTATTTTTTATATTTTTGAGTTTATGGGGTTCATAGTACTATCGATATAGTGAATGGGTGGGGCTTTTGTTTTGGGGGGTAGGGGTGGTGTGTGATTTTGCATCCTGTTTTTAGCTTTGGAATAACATAACACCAAAAAAAAAACCTTTTTGTCATTTTGTCGTAATACCCCACATCGTAGATTGTGCGACGTGAAACTAAAAATCGTTATAAAATAAGGGGTAAAAACCTTTCATTGTGTCGTAAAATAAAAATACCCCCTTTTTTCCTTGAAAAAACATCATGACATAGAAAAACCACTTGTCAAATGTGGTATAATTAATTTTTTTACTAAAAAAAGCCACAAACCGACCACAAACCAGCCACTTTGTGGTATGTTTGTGGCTGGTCCGAGAGATTTCCGCCAAATAGGTATATATATATACATATAAATTAAAAAAAAATATAATAGCATATTATTAGTACCTATTTGGCAAAAAAACCACAAACCGACCACAAACCGACCACAAACCGACCACAAACCGACCACAAACCAACCATTTTTTCCCAAAAATTAATTATAAAACACATTTATCAACTGTAAACCGACCACAAACCGACCACAAACCGACCACAAACCGACCACTAACCGACCACAAACCGACCACCTCAAAAACTTGACA
>JAUTWP010178478.1:0-18455 GCA_033042655.1 Cyathermia naticoides | reverse complement strand
TCTTTTATATGCACTTTTCCATAGACAGAACAGTACATGCCATGGCCTTTGATGAACCAGTTGTGGACCACTGGTTGGAACGGAAAATAGCCCTAACTGCAGCTGAGTCCACTGAGAAGGATCGATTCAACGACCGATCGCTTCAAAGGCGGGCACGCTATCGACTGAGCTACATGTCGCTCTCTATTCAATAGTCCACAACAGTTTCGTTAAAACCAGTAATCAATATGTGCCATTCCTGCTGTGAGGATAACGTGTCCGCATTTGAAGCTGTCGGATCGATGCTTCTCAGTGGACCCAGCTGCAGTTTGGTCTGGTTCCCGTTCCAAACAGTGCTCTACAACTGGTTAATCAAAGGTCGTGGTATGTGCTGTTCAGTATGAAAAAGTGATATCAAAGATCCCTTGCTGCTTATCGGAAAGAGTGTAGTCTATGTGGTGGCAGCGGGTTTCCTCTAAAATGTGTCCAAATGACCATATGAATGACGTCCCATAGCCGATAAGATAAAAATCAATGTGTTCTAGTGGCGTCGTTACTTTTCGTTCTGTGAGGAAGGGCCTATAAAACATTATTATGTAGCTTACATGGGTTTCTTCTACAGATAACGCATCATAAATTATGTTTGTTTTAACATTGTAAGTTAAAAATATGCGGAGGGAGGTAAAACGTTTGTTTTATTTAACGACGCCATTAGAACATTGTGACAGTTTCAGAGGAAATCCGCTAGCACCTACTCTTTCTAGTGCTCCACAACTAGTTCAACAAAGGCTGTGGTATGTGCTGTCCTGTATGAGGGAAAGTGCGTATAAAATATCCCTCATTGCTTATCGGAACGAGTAGTCTATGTGGCAGCAGCGGGTGTCCTCTAAAAATGTGTCCAAATGACCATATGAATGACGTCCAATAGCCGTTGATGAGATAAAATTCAGTGTTCCAGTGACGTCGTTAAACAAAACAAACTTTACTTGGTTAAGTTCTTCACGTAGTTGACTGGCGTCTGCTCGGCTCTTCATTTTTCTTGTCTCCTCTTCTTCTTTTTGTCTTCTTTTTTCCGCTTCTTTTTCTTTCCTAACTTCCTTCATTTTCACTTCAAGCACCTCTGAGAGTTTCTCACTGACATCTTCTTTCAGAAATAGCTGAAATATGATAGTTTGTAATTAGTCGTAATAAAAAAAATGTTTGGTTCCGGTTACCCGACCGTATATTGTCTATTATAAACAAAAATGCACACACATTACCATCATTGGAAGAAAGTTTCTATTTTATAAAAGTAAAGTTTGTTTTATTTAACGACGCCACTTGAGCACATTGACTTTTATCTTATCATCAGCTATTGGACGTCATTCATATGGTAATTTTGACACATTTCTTTTTTGAGGAAACACGCTACCTCCACATAGGCTACTCTTTTCGATAATCAGCAAGGGATCTTTTATATGCACTTTTCCATAAACATAACAGTACACACCACGGCTTTTGGAGCACTGGTTGGAATGGAAAATAGCTTATGACCATAATTATGCATGACGTCCAATAACCGATGATAAGATAAACATCAATGTGCTCCAGTGGCGTCGTTAAATAAAACACACTTTTTTCTATGCCTTTTAGTGATGTTAGCAAACAGACATAAAACAAACCTGATCTTTTCCAAACTCGTATGACCATGAGTCTGCATCTACGACTTTGAGGATTGCTTTTACAGCATCTTCTTTGTTTGATATTGTTGTGCACGAAGGCTCTAGCAGCTTGAATCTGATAAAGAAAGTCAAATGTATCTGAGTTTGCTAGTTTTGGTTGTAATTTATTTTCATGCTTACATCCAATTAAAGTTCAAGCACGCTATCACAGGCACACAGCTGTCTGTCCAGGACATGTATTAATGTTAGTCGAAAAGAGAAAACCCGCTACCTTTTTCCATAAGCAGCAAGGGGTCTTTTATATGCACATTCACATCGACAGGATAGCACATATCCTCCGATTACTGGTTTTCGGACGGATAAGTGTAGATCGCAGATTTCGTGAAATATACAAATTGAAACTTCTAATTCTTTTTCCTAGCTGTAAACTGAGTATTTAATCCATGAAATAAAAACAGTTCCTTACGAAATGAACGTCATCGGTAACACGTATGGCCATCATTACAAAGTTTGTCAAACTTCAGTTACCCGGATGTTTCCGGACACTCATTACAAATTATATCTATAAAAATTATATTTTTTAAATCACAGTAGTTACCTCCCTTATGTTGTTTCATGCCCTACCTAGCCTTTATGGATAACTGGCGTTGCTTTTTTGTGAATACTGAAATTTTAGTTTGAGAGTTTTTGTTGACTTTCTAATGATGGTGCATTTACACTATTTGATGCAAGAACAAAATGACATAAGATTACTAAATATAACGTCATTCTTATGCATGTGAATTTTACTCGAAGAATTTTTGTATGGCTATCAATTTGCGGCCCTTGATCTCTATTTATATCACCAGAAATCCTGAATAAAACGGCTGTCCAGAAACTGATGATGTCTGAAAACTAATGATCGGACGAGGATAATTTATAGTCTAAAAAAATCATAAATTACTTTTTCACAAATTGCAATATAGTCTTGAAATCAAATTCAATCCAAAATCCCTGGTTTCGTGTGTAGTGTCCATAAGCATTTCTTTTTCTTGAGGTCTGTTCCTGGTTGTGATAGTCATTAATTAATTAAATAACTAGTATTTGTTTTGTAGGTTTCACAGGGTTTGGAGTAGCTACTACGACAACTGCAACCACAGGTAAATTTTAAAATGTGATATTTAATTACTGTACAGTTGGTCACAACTTTCACCCTGTCTGACCAGCTGTTCTTACCAAATCCCCGTCCCCTCACTCACAGCTTCATTTCCCTATAAAGGCATTGATTCTCCTTCATTATTTACATAGATATTTAAACCCTTCCTAAAAAAAAATCTGTATGTACAATTGTCTACTTTTTATTTTTAAGTACATGTAAATTATAATATGCCTATAGATATATAATTATCTATATTTATAAAACATAGTTGCATAAATCAATAGTATGCCTGTATTTTTTCCTACATTCTTCTTAATTCAGGATTCACTGGTTTTGGCACTGGGTTTGGTACAGCTGCTGGAGCTGGTACCACAGGCTTTGGAACAGGATTCAATAAACCTGCAACTGGATTTGGGACAGCAGGAACAGGATTTGGGGCTGCTGGTACTGGATTTGGGACGGCTGGAACTGGATTTGGGACCGCTGGTACTGGATTTGGAACAGCAGCTGGTGCTGGAACATTGGCAGGTGGGTTAGCAGTGCTGGTATCAAGTTCTAAATACATTTATAAAAGATGTCATATTCTTTAGAAATTAATCCTTGGTTTTAATTTATTTTCCTTTATGAAATACAATATATTAAAATTACTTTTTATTTATAAAATTTTGAAATTACTCAATGTATTAAAACTTTATTCAACATTTCTAGTTCAATTACCTGGATAATTTTTTATTTAGATGCATTATTCGTTATTGCCTGTCAATATAATGATTTGTTTATAATTAAATTTGCAGTTCAGCAACAGCAGCAGTTACAACAGACAACACTAGCTAACATGGCAATGGCGGTGTCCCTGCCTCAGATCTATGGAGATGAACGTGACACTATCATTGCCAAGTGGAACCAGCTGCAAGCCTACTGGGGAACGGGCAAGGGCTTCTACAGCCAAAGTGCAGCTGTACCCTTCAAACCTGACAATCCATTTTGTAGATTTAAGGTATAAAAAATAGACCATTCACATGGAATGCATAAATTTAAATAGCTTCTACATGTGAAACTGTTTTTCTTTTTTCCATTTGGTAATAAAGGCACTATCTATTATCCATTGATATGGTCCCACTTAAATACTTTAACTGTTTAGAAAGTTGTAAACAAATATCAAAGGTTTCAGATAGCACATTGCAGAGTACAGTGTGGGAGTGGTTTAAAGAAATAAAAGATTTTGTTTTAAAATGTTAGTAGTTTTGTGTGAGACACGTATTGATATTACAAACTCTAGCCTATTTTAGTCTTATTCATTGAAAGTTCAACAAAGTTTTGAAGATCACTTTGTTAACACTGTTTTAATAGGTGATTTATAACAAACATTTTAGAACCTAATACTGACTTTTAAACATTCAATAAGCATCCATCAAAATTCATATTATCTTGTGACTGCAATTTTGTAGAAATATTAACAAAGTAAATACCCAATACTCATAAAAATGCTATTGCAAATGAGTTTTGTAGGAATATTAACAAAGTAAATACCCAACAGTGATAAAAATGCCATCACAAATCAGTTTAGCAACAGCACTACTGATTTCCACCGTTAATTTCAAGTGCAGGCTGAATAAAATGGTGTGGTGTAATTTTCATAATTATGTAATGGTAGAACAATCTTTAATTCTCTTTTTATAGTTGACATGAATTTTAAATAACTTTTACAAATTATTAAGCTTATCAGTGGGATAGATGTTGCCATAATAAACAGATGCATATCATATTCTGTATTTCTGCTATTTGATTATTTTTGTAGGCCATTGGTTATCGCGTAATTCCAACAGGAAAAAGTGAAGATGGACTTATAGCTTTGATGTTGAAGAAAAAACAGTCTGACGTATCTGCAGTGCAGCAGCAAATAGTTGATACTTTACACAAGATACTGGGAAGCAAACCCACACTTTCAATATGCGTTGAAGGTGTCCGACCTCTTCCAGAGGACAGGTTTGTCACGCTTTATGTCTTATTCTATACACAAATGTACAGAAGCTGATTCGATTTAAAGAAAAACACATCACAAGCATAAAACAAACCACAAACATCTATTTTTAATGCAGTCAAACCTGTCTTAAGCAACCACCCAAGGGAGTAACAAAAAGTGACCTCTTAAGAAGTGGCTGCTTAATACAGGTTAAATTATACTAAATTAGCTGATTTGGGAGAAATTAAAAGTGATCTTTTAAGACAGGTGGCTGCTTATTACAGGTGGCAGCTTGAGCAGATTTGAATGTACTTACAATATTCCAAATATTTCAGCTTTTATAAATATAAAAAAAACTAATTTTGTTGTACAAGTGTTGTCATACTCATAGTTGTTTCAAAACAAAAATTAGTGGAAGAGGCACTGGTTAAGTTATCTATTGTTCATCAACTAGGTCCCATGTTTAACTTGACAGTACTTTTTAAGACTTATGTAAGCATCTGCTTGTGAATGTGTCCTGTCTGTTGGGAAAGTGCATATAAAAGACCCCTTGTTGCTTATTGAACACTTTTGTGATGTAAGCATATTAAAACTGTTTCCAATTAGAAAGAGTAGCATACATGGCAGCAGTGGGTTTCTTCTGAAATTGTGTCAGAATGACCAAATGTTTGACATCCAATATCAGATGATTAAAAAGCAATGAATATGCACTAGTGGCATCATTAAATAAAACAAACTTTATTAATCAAGCTTTTTACCACTGTTTCCTTTATTATTATACTGAGTGTGAAAAACATTGTCTCTTGCTTATACTAGGTAATATACTGTCTGTTTATTTGTGGTTTCAATCATAATGTTTGTTACATTGATACATATATTTATTTTATTTACAGGACAGAACTTGTGATATATGTATTGGAAAGACCTGCATCGGGACCAGCTAAGCGTGTTTCAACGATGGATCTGTTCAACTTTCTCAATCAGGCTACAATGAAACAACAGCTCAGTACCCAACTTACAGTTGAAAACATCGTGCCTAAGATGGGCTGGTCCAAGGAACAACTCAAAGAATATCTAGACAAACCCCCAGCAGGTAATTAGTGCTAGGTTTTACTCAAAAAACCACATTCTTTTTGTAGCAAACCACTGGAAAAGGAGATGTCTAAATTTAAGTATCATGGTAGTATAGATAATATGATATGACATATTTAATGTCAGTAATAGTTGTCAGGGATTAATCTAGCTCTAAAAATCAGGGTTCCTTCTTCATAAAATTGGGAAAAATTATCGGTAAAATGAATTTTGTGTCAAATGAAATAATTTTTGAAGGGGAAAGTGGGTTGTGTTCAACTGGAAATTGTATGGTAGATTAATCTCTGGTTGTGATAAAAAAATAACTTGTTGCTTGGTTTGAAATATGGAAAGTATTTCAACTTACAGATTATGTTATATCAACGTATTGCAGGTATTGATCCATTGCTATGGCAACAAGCTAAGCTTGATAATCCGGATCCAGAAAATCTTATCCCAGTTCCAATGATCGGCTTCAGTGAAGTTCAGCTGCGTCTCAAGCATCAGGAGGAACAGACCAGACTGCACCAGCAACGTCTTGATGTAAGTACATGTACGGTAGTTAGTAGAAAGAGGGGAGCGGGATGTAGCTCAGTCGATATCATGCCAGCCTTTGAAGCTGTCTGATCGATCCTTCTCAGTTGACCCAGCTGCAGTTTGAGCTATTTTCCATTCCAACCAGTCGTCCACAACTGGTTCATCAAAGGCTGTGGTATGTACTATTCTGTCTATGGAAAAGTGCATATAACAAATCGCTTGATGCTTATTGAAAAGAGTAGCCTATGTGGCAGCAGAGGGTTTCCTGATAGCTGCTGATAACATACAAATCAATGTGCTCTAAAGGTGTTGTTAAACTTTACTTTAGTAGAAAGAGACTTGATGAGATAGGGAAGTATGCTACTAATAATGGTTTGACATTAAGTATCAGATGAACAAGGGTGAGGATCTGTATTCTAATATTATTTTTTGGAATCATTCATATATAAAGCACGATTTATTGGGTTTAAAAAAAAAGCAAATGATTATTTAATTGCTTATTTTAAAATTAATTTTACAAGGGAAAAATGTGTAGCAAGTAAATACAGTGTGAAGCTTGGTGCTTTCATTATCATCACCTTACAAGTTACATTGGGTCTGACATGCACTGATTATGTTTTCTTTTTCAGGTAATGTCTGAAGATTTAACAAATCTGCAGACAAAACACAGCAACATGCTGGCCAAGCTAGACGAATACAAACGCAAACATCTTGAACTTGGCCATGCACTTCTACAGGTAAACATTTTGTTGACCGAGAATTCACTAGGTCTATCTTCATTGTAGTTTATTCTGTTTCTATAATATATAGAAACAGAATAAACTAATGAAGATAGACCTAGTTAACACTGATATGGTTTAAGATAATGAAACCCCTTATCGACAAAAATGCAGATAGACCTAGTTAATTCTCCATCAACAATTTATTTATCAATGTTGCTCTTGTTATGTAACTGTCAGTTTTGAAGATATAAATTTTGAGGTTGTACCTCAGAGAATTAGGTCTTATTTTCCTCCCTGAAAATAGAAATTTTCATTAAAAGTAATAAGAAGACTATTCTATATAGGGAAATGATTGTGATTGAACTATCCCTATCACCCCACCCCAACGCACACAAATTTATCTTTATTTAACAGTTGTGGTAAGTACCTAGTGTGATCCACCATTGGCAGTGATATTATTTGGTGATGGGAGCAGGACGTTGCATAATCGGTCATCACATCAGTCCTTAGTGGACCCAGTTGCAGTTTGGGCTATTTTCCGTTCCAACCAGTGGTATGGGACAGTGCATTTAAAAGGCACCTTGCTGGTTAGCAGAAAGAGTAGCCTGAGGCGGCAGCGGGTTTCCTCAGAAGAATTGTCAAAATTACCATATGTATGATGTCCAATAGCCAATGATAAGATCAAAATAAATGGCTCTAGTGGTGTCATTAAATAAAACAAACTTTACTTGTTATTCAGGCTGTGGTGAAGCAGGAGATATACAGGAAGATGGGGTACGCTATCCAGGCAGAGGAGAAACAGTTGAAATAATACAAACTTGACTTTTACTTGTTATTCAGGCTGTGGTGAAGCAGGAGATATACAGGAAGATGGGGTACGCTATCCAGGCAGAGGAGGAACAGTTGAAAGTGCAACTCGAGGCTCTGCAGACGGAACTGAATCACCCAACACAGTTCAAGGTTTGGTGAAGTTTTATAAGCATTCCTGTTTTTTTCACTTGCCTCAAACTTTATCATCTTTTTTTTTCCATATACTGTTTCTTTCAATTTTCCTACCATCATTATTAATCATATGGGTAAGTTACATTGATAATGTCACAACAAAGAATAGATTTTTGTTTTGTTGTCAAGTTGGGTTCTTGCTCCTCTCATTTCTGCTAACATTGGTAGCTAAATGGAGAGGATTTGTAGAATAACTTTATTAAAACCAGCCAAGTAATGTATGATACTTTTACAGGGTAGATTAAACGAGCTCATGTCCCAAATCCGTATGCAGAATCAGAATTCTTCCCAACGACCGGAGACAAGTTATCAGATGGATAAAGATCTTCAGATGGAAATGAAACAGGTAATTTAGTTTCCATTCAGTTCACCGTCTAGTTCATGTATCTGTCTAAAGCTTCTTTCATATGCATGCTGTGTATGACATCGAGCATGATAGTATCTTGTGAGGGAGCGGGATGTAGCTCAGTCGGTAGCATTGGTTGTCGGATTGATCCTTCTTAGGGGAGCCAACTGCAGTTTGGGCTATTTCCCATTTTAATCAGTGCTCCACAACTAATCATCAAAGGTTGTGGTCTGTGGGAGTGCATGTAAAATATCCCTTGCTGCTTATCGAAAAGAGTAACCTGTGGCAGCAGGGTTTCCTCTAAAAAGGAATGTGTCAAAATTACCATATGAATGATGTCCAATAGCCAATGAGATAAAAATCAATGTGCTCTAGTGGTGTTGTTAAACAAAACACACTACTCTTTTTTTCATGTTCTTGTGAATGGAAGTAACAAGAAAGCAAGCAATGGCAGCTCACATGTATACATAAAAAAATGAAATTTGTTTTGTTTTATTGTTTGTGTGGATCAAGGTCAGATAAGTTACATTAACATTCGATGACAAGCTGTTTTTATTTTGGAAAATTTGTTCCCATCTCGTGACAAATTATTTTTTAATTAATATATTTGCTTAATTTATAATTTAAAAAATTCTGTTTATAAAATGCATTAAAGTATATTTTGATTGGAATTTTATTATCTTTTTTCTTCAGATGTTGAAGCAGCAGCAAGAAGGTTTACAACATTTAATTCAGATTATAAAGGAAGATTCACAAGATCTTCATTTAATAGAACAAGGACTCGACTCTGCTCAAATTCGAAGATGAATCACGTTTATGAACTACAAATGAAAGTGAATTTTTATATTGGTTCCTGCTTGAATGGTTAACATCCATGACGGGACTACACTGGAGTATTAGTGTCAGGTTGAGCTAATGTTCAGTTCAGAATCTGTGAGATGGAGACAAACTGAATACACATCAGACTTTACTCTGAATGCTTATGTTAGCTGGATGATTTGATGCAGTGCAGAGAAAGGAAAACCCAACAGTCAGCCATTGTTATCATGGTTTACATGATTTCAGTTTTATCAACAATATTTCAAATTATTTGTCCTGTATGAACTGTAAATAAAAATGGATATTGTTTTATTTTAAATAGTTTTATTCATTCTTCAGTTTTACTAGATGACTTCAAAATACTACCATAATACCGTTAGAATAAAGTTCTCCTACTGGCAACAGATAGTGGGAATTTTCCTATTAACTCAGTTGGTAGTCATGGTTCGAATCCCTTAAGTGGAGGTTGAGATTTTACTGTTATGGTACAGAAGTTTGCTGAATTACGGCTCAAATAATGAGAAAACTACATTTAACTTTCAGATTTATTAACAAATGTAATACTTGGCAGTTGATGAAACAATTGATACACACTGCATCGCATTATATAACATTGAAGCCAATGATTAAAAAGGAATCTATGTATGCAGCAATGACAAATGTGATTAGCACTATCTAAATAACAAGGCAACGATCTCATCTTCTAAAATATACTAATATCAATGTTTATGCATTATTATTAACCATGTCTTCATTAAGACGTAAATGGATAACATAAATTTGTAATGTTGAGGAATTGATAGGAACTAAATCAATATATAGCTATTAAAAACTAAATATGTTTTGTCTGAACACAAACCAATGTCACTTTCATCCTTGTTTACAAGTCAAAGTTTGCATATAAAGTCTGAGAAGTAAATCTCAGTATTATTTTGACATCCACTGCGAGTTTGGTTGAGTGTTTTAAACATACCACAACTGTTAATTATGAACTTAGCCTCTGTTACTGGCAATACATTTTCTTTTTATTAAACATTTTGTTATTTTACCCTTTGCTATCATAACTTACAGTAAGTTGGAAAGGATATCATAACTTACAGTAAGTTGGAAAGGATATCTATCATAACTTACAGTAAGTTGGAAAGGATATCATAGCTTACAGTAAGTTGGAAAGGATATCATAACTTACTGTAAGTTGGAAAGGATATAACTTACAGTAAGTTGGAAAAGATGCATACATTATTGTGTCCTTGATGATAGAAAACATGAATACACAACATAAACAAAACAATTTATTTCATTTTATATTACACAATTTGAAAACAAACATTTTGTACGTATCATCTGTTTGTAGCACTTTTAACATAGCTAGACAATAAAAGCAAGCATTATGTGGCAAATGTTTTTTTTACATTGGGTATAATATATAATTATACTAGCATATATTGGTAGATACTAAACATTCTTGATGTATTTGGCTTAAATCGATTGTCTCTTCCACTCTTAATAATAAAATTCCTATAGGTTTACTGCAATCCTTTCTATCACATACCTTTATCTGTCTGTCCAAATAATGACTATAAGGAAAATATTTAATAGCTTGCTTATATTGTCAATTTTAACTATGGATTATGGATGGATTGAAAACACAACTATACACTTGAGTTGACAGAAAATATCACAAATTGTAAATTATGAAACTAAATATATTTCAAAAAACAAAATAACAAAAAAAGCATTAACACAAAAGAACAGTCTTGCTACAAATGTTAAAAAATTTCATTTTCCCACTACACAACACTATCTACAAAACAAGAAGCACTCCAAAATAGATGTGTATCTATCTAGCTTACTGAACATGACATAATGCCTGCTAGGCTATACTCACCGGTTTGTCATACACACAACTCTTTAACATTGACATGTATATCTCAAACATACCCTCAAAGTGAAACCAAAGGTCAAAATATAAGCTATTCTGAAAACAGTTATTTCCAAAATGGAATAGTAACAAAAATCTTTCAATATTCCATCATGAATAGTTGCAACATAAAACAGAATGTTCAGCAAATTCACATGTGATTATTCCATCTTTGCATTTCTGACCATAACAATATTCTGGATCAACAAAACCACTGAGTATTTGGTAATGTTAATGGGATAGTAGATTATCAGATGGAATAGTGCTTTCTGAAATGTACTATTCCTTTGGTAGTGGTAAAAAATTAATTTTTGACCCCTGTTTTCACACCAAATACATAGATTACATCACACAAAATGTCCACCATCATGGCAGTACTTTCAAACAAACAATTTCACATCAAGTAAAGCAAACCTTTAGGCCACTTTTTTTATTTTTTTGTTTTACGGATTTTTATCACCATTTTGGTAGGTCGGTAGACGGGAATAAAACAAAAACCAAGTGATAAGTCGTGAAATTAGGATTTGCATTGTTTTTGGTTGATATTTTGTGAAAGGGAATCCATCCCTCCTTACAGAGCTATTCCAAATATTGGCAAATTCATGCCACTGTATTCGATACTATCAATAGGGGTAAATAATGAAAGAATGAAGAAAATGGATGTTAAAGATTTGCATACTCCCTGGAAAATATGGATATAAAAATTATAATGTATGTAGGACAGTGATATTTTGACACAATGTAAGTTATGGTGTAATTACATTGTGGAAGTAAAATAGCTTTTTTTTTAATAAAAAAAAGGTATAACAGTTATAATATTGTTAATAGTAGCCCATATGCTAAAATAGAAGAAAAACCTGTTTAACACTTCCACAATGGCACGTTTGTTGTGAAAATGAGCATAGGCAGTTTAGCAACAGCAGGGGAAAAAATACGGTATCAGATTTTTTTAAATTGGATTTTGAAAAAAGCAAGTCTGCGGATCCGTAATCCAAAAGAAATAATAAGTGTGGCCTTACTATAAACTGCTTTGAACTATTAAACAAATTTATGTTTTAACTTAAAATAAAAAATGGACTGTTTATTTGTGCTGGCAGACTGTCATCTACCTCAGTGCAGTGATGGGTAGATGTTGTTTGTAGGGATAAGAAAGTAAGAATGTGCTCGTGAGGGGGCTAGTGTTTTAACACTATACAAAATATGTAATGAAGGGGTGCTTAAGAGAATTTTGATATATCTGTGGTCAGGTTAGGGTTTAATAATGTGTAGATCGCAGATTTCGTGAACTTACAAATTCAAACTTCAAATTGTTATTCTTAACTGTAAACTGAGTATTTAATCCATGAAATAAAAACAGTTTCTTATGAAAAGAACGTCCACTGTAACATGTATGACTTTTTAATGATGGTGCATTTACAAAAGGTGTCACAATTTGACGCAAGTCAAAATGACATACAATTACAAAATATAGATGTCATACTTACACATGTGAGTATTACTCAAAGAATATTTGTATGGCTATCAAAAATAGCCTGAGTGTCAATTTGCAGGACAAGACAAGTTGTTTAACATCTACGTTCAGAGCCAGGCTGTTATAGCAGAGGCCTCTCACAAGCGCAATTTATGATCTAAGTCATTGATTGTGTTCGGGACAGGTATGGTTGGGGGGAGATTTGAAGAGATCTATGGATTTTAATTTAATTTAGAAGATTAGCACAATGCCGTGAATAATAAAATTTGGATTGCTTTCAAAATAAATTTTAAAAATGAAGATATTTGCGACCCTTCATCTCTATATCACGAGAAATCTTGAACAAAATGGCTATTCAGAAACTAATGATGTTCAAAAACTAATGATCGGACTATATTATGCAAGTTTAAAGACAATTTTCATTTAAAATGGTTGTTTTCAGTGTTTGGATAATAAAGAAATAATCACTTGTGTGAGCATCGTACGAAAATTATTAAACTGTTTTGGAATTGTGTTATTTCCCTCACTCTCGCAAGGGGAATAACACAATCTGCAAACGAGTTTCATAATTTTCGTATGATCCTGAGACTTGTATAATAATCTCTATTTAAAACATCAGTCCCTGAAATCAGCTGTTATAAAAATGTTTGTTTTTTGCATAGGTTTTTTTTCTGCTGGTTTACTCTGTTACCAAAAATATGTTTCAAAATATTTCACTTTTTTTGTGTCTAGAATAACAGCATATAAATAAACATAATATGCGAATGGGTTTCTTTTGAAGATAATGTGTCAAAATACTGTATGTTTGAAACCTAAAAGTTCTTGATATAAATCATGTGTTGGGGTGTTGTTAAAAAACTTTTTTACTTTTCTTGAAAGTGCCAATACTGCCATAGCAAAATGATTTAATAACGGTAACAAAGTGCTGTCACAAGATAGTTTGAATTTCAAGTGCTGAAACTGAAACGTGTGCAGTATATACAAAAACCTTACAAAATATTGTTGATCCATTTAAATTTGTTGGTAGCACTATCACAGCAAATTTCAAAATATATTATTTACATTCACAATATTTCACAAACACCACATAAAGTATTTCATTTTTCTGTGAACATCAACATACATAAATAAATACTACTATGGTACAAAAACCACATGTGCATCAAATGCAACAAAAAGTTTAACAAAACCATGCATGCACACACACACGATGCCACCAGATGGTTGTCTCCCATTTGTCACACACCCATTTGTTACACATATTTAGTCCCAGTCAGCTTGGGGACTAATCAAGGAAACCCCTATAATCTCAGTGGTATAGTCTAGTCCAATTCAACTGTTCATCGGGTTTAGTTTGGGTCGTATGTGAGTTTGCACTGAGGCTGTTTAGTTTACTGAAAACTCACGTCTAAGAGAAACTACACCAAGAACGTTCACCAGCTCGGCTGCAGACACTTTGAAATTATCACCATCAATACCATTCAAGTGGAGTTTCCAAAGGCCGTTGTCAAAGACCTGTTTTTTTTCACTACAGCCAAGCCTTATGGAGAATGACACAAAACCTTAGTCTGGCCGTACTCTACAAGGGAGATCCTCAAGTACAGCACTGGATCAAAGAGTGGCAGGTTTGGCACTGACTTTACCAGCAGATCAAGTCCAGGACACATGGACTTTAATGACTACTACTACTAGTATATAGTTGTTAACTGGGTGGATTATGAAGCCAGATTCCCTCTGCAGATGTGGAATCACAACAGATTGAACAGAGGCTTTCCACACCACCACCCAAACATTTTGCACTTCATTGAAGTCCTAAGGAAGATCGAGAAGGCAGACAGGGTGAAACTTGGCCAGATCGACTTTGGAGCTGCACCACCTAGCCAGAAGCGTCCAGAGAATGCATCCAGAGACTGAAAGGTCAGCTGCACCAGTGGCTAAAGACGTCTTCAGTTCTTAGATGCTGTTGGACATTTGCTAAAACTTGGCTGAACACTAGTGGGACCCTGCAGTGTAATCTATGCCGTAGAGCATTGCATAGTGCTATTTATATTATATATTATAAATGCATATAAACTTGTTCTATTTGTATTGGATTTGTGATAAATACATAGTATTTAATGATATATGAGTCCATTACTATATAGTAGGTAGAAGGCATGTGATTAGCAGTCCACTCAGCCATGTTGTTATAAGGTGTGTAACAAATGGGAAGATACCCACCAGACCAAACCAAAACAGTGTACAGAACAAAACTAGTTAAACCTATTACAAACAGAGCACATGAAAAACAAACATTTTATCAAACCATATCAAACTTTCTTAAGTTACAGTTTTAGTAATGCCATTTATATTATTAGGAAGATTGTGTTAAAATATACACATTATTAATCATTTTTACAAGAAATATACTATTTTTAAGTAGTACATTTAGTAATGTTTTTCTTCATAAAAATAATTTCTACTTTATTCATTTGGCAGTGAAACAACCAAGGATCTTTAAATATATATGAATATCAATATAAAGAAAGAAGCAAGAATACTTTTAATCATACAAAGAAACAAAAAAAAGGTAAAGTTTTTTTTGTTTAACGACGCCACTGGAACACATTGATTTTTATCTTATCATCGGTTATTGGACGTCATTCATATGGTCATTTAGACACACTTTTTTAGAAGGAAGCACGCTGCCGCCACATAGGTTACTCTTTTTGATAAGCAGCAAGGGATCTTTTATATACACTTTTCCATAGACAGAACAGTACATATCACGGCCTTTTCCTCTAAAAGAAATATGTCAAAATTACCATATCAATGACGTCCAATAGCCGCTGATAAGATACAAATCTAGTGACGTCGTTAAATAAAACAAACTACTTGTTCACTTTAAACATACACCCATCCATCACTATTCATATGAATTCACAAACTAAAACATCTACTCTTTTAAACGATTTGTTAATGTTTACATTTCTTTCAGTACAACGTATTTTAATATTAAAACCTTCAACTATTGCATTACATTGAAGAGGGAAATAGTGTTCCATTAAAAGTAATAAAATGGAGAATTATGACTGCATTTTAATAAATGTATTAGTTAATTAGACAGACCTAACCAGATCCTCTGCCATAGTACTGTGATAACATTTTCATGTTATTATTTCCTATATTTTATTATTTTCTCTTATTATGTATCATCTTTAGAAACTTTCATTACTAGTAATTATGTAACAATTTCTGACATACCGGTACAGAATATTTTATATAGAAATAATTGATTTTATTTGAACATTTAAGGTGGTAGCAGGGCACGTATCGAACGAAATTAAAAATCAAACCAAAATTCCCCACTCCCCAAAAAACAACAACAAAACAAACAAACAACCTGCATTAACGTAAAAATATCTTCGTCATCCAGCAAATATTACCCAAAACTAATAGCTTTTAGTCTAGACATTTTCCATGAACTAAAGTATTTTACTTACTCAAGAATAGCAATTAAATATAGATTTAAATATCCACATCTCACAGCGCAGAGCTAGGCAACCACGTGGTCATCGATTGACGGTTTCTCGTCATAGTTTACGTCCCAACAAATTGTAGAACGTCGACTTGAGACATGATGATGAGCGCCTTGCAGCAGCGTTGCAGATCATCTTTCTGACGTCCTGTCATTAAGCAAAACCAACATTCCCCGTGGTGCGGGAGAAACTCGACTTCAACCCTTGTTACAGCTCCATTCGCCCTTTTTCTTGCCCTCAACCAAATCTGATTTCAAGAGTGATATACGTGTCTGGGTTTTTTGAAATGCCTGGCATTACTGAATTTTACACTAAGATTCCCAGTTTTGTAGTAAAAAACATTATTATATATTGTTGCGCAGATTAATTCTGGAGTTTTATTCTATGAATCCATATTTTAAACTATTTTTAGTTTGTATTAAAGATTTTTGTAAATACCAGTAGTTTATCGTTTTAATTAAAATCCTCTATCGTTTTAATTAAAATCCTCTATCGTTTTAATTAAAATACTCTATACTTTTAATTAAAATACTCTATCCTTTCAATTGAAATACTCAATCCTTTTAATTAAAATACTCTATCCTTTCAATTAAAATACTCTATCCTTTTAATTAAAATTATCCTTTCAATTAAAATACTCTATCCTTTCAATTAAAATACTCTATCCTTTTAATTAAAATACTCTATCCTTTTAATTAAAATACTCTATCCTTCTCAGTGAACGCATTTGCAATTAGTTCATCAAAGACCGCAGTATTTGCTGACCTGTGTGTAGGAAAGTTCATATAAAATACCCCTTGCTGCTTATTATGATGGGCGCCATATCTACACTGTGAATACCTGACATCACAACGGCAACAGTTATGTTGTTTAGCTTTTCCAAATTGACCGGTGGTAATACTTACCAAGAAAGAATAAATTATTGAAATGATTTACAGAGTATACATTAAATTTCTTTAAATCATTAAAAATAAACATATTTTACACTTTTACAATAACATATTTTGGATATTTGAAAGACTTCGTCATACACCTTTGATGACCTAAATTAAAAAATATTGCCCCGAGTGGGACTCTCATCCAATGACACATCCACAAAGCTACTAAGACGGTTTTAGATCTTGTGCCAAGAATTCGATGATTTTCTATAACTGACCCCATTCTGTGTTGCCATGGGCAAACAAAATTTGTAAATAATACAGCTTTTTAAAGCCGTTGACCTGATTTCTGTAATTGTGCCATAGTTTATTCTAATAGAGCGTTTTTGATACTTAGTAACATGTAATTCTAACCATTTCTTACTAAGAATGACCTTTATTTATTCAACGTGTTCACCTCCAGGCTTATAGTAGGGGGAGGTGTTAAGTAACTTTATATGCCTGTACCTTTTAGAAATATGTGGTTACATTGTACAAACATAATGCATATATTTTTGGTTGATTTTGTTACAGGTAACCCCCTGTACATTGGGTCCGGAGGGGGTGGAGTCCGTTTTTCACCGTGTTTGGATGTTACATTGGTCAAATTCTTCAAATTTTAAATTTAATAGCTCGTTTAAAAATAATAACATGCTAATTAATAGTATTTTAGGAACTACATGCAAAAAAGATATATATTTCTTAATACTGTTCATAAAATACCGTAACACGTCAGATTTAAGGGTTTTTTCAAGGAATAAAAATGGGTTGTCACACAAATTGAAATTAAAATTAATGTTATCTACTTCAGTTATTTTAAACAATTGTACATACTGATACGATTTTGTATAAGATTTGAATAATCATAAAATAAATATGAAATTTAGAATTAAAAAACCAATGTTTTTGATATATACTGACAACCATAGAAAACGCAACACCAACTCAAGTGTCATTCGAGCGTTTTGGAGATTTTCAAGAATGCTGCTCTCGAATAATATACTGCACAAAATACGATCTGTCGTAATATTCAATCAAAATGAAGCACCATTCCACATACAGAATAGCACATACCACGGCCTTTGGTGAACCAGTTGTGGAGCCCAGACTGCAGATGGGTCCACTGAGAAGGATCGATCCGACGACCGACAGCTTCAAAGGTGGGCACGCTACCGACTGAGCTAGATAACTTCTAATGATCTTCAATCAGACATTAATTCTACTCTATATTTCAGACAGCAGCTCCACACAAACATGAAACGAGCGAAATAAATGAGTGCTGCGTTGTCTATGGATTCAAACCTACTCATAGTAGTAAAGTAAAGTTTGTTTTGTTTAACGACGCCACTGGAACACATTGATTTTTATCATCATCGGTTATTGGACGTCA
>JAUTWP010178367.1:2710-18455 GCA_033042655.1 Cyathermia naticoides | reverse complement strand
ATCATTTATGTACTCTTCATACACCTTAATAGCAAAACCAATTTAATTACATCTTCCACCATGAAACACATGGCTCAATAAAAAGGATTTTATCGATACCACTGAAGTCGGACATCGTTTCCAGGAGGGGCGTGCTTGAACACCTTTTTAGTGATGTAAGAACGTTAAAAAAAATTCCAGTCCAGTCCAGATCACTGAAAGAAGTTATTTCACTAAATCCCAATTTATAATTTGTTAATTTATATATTACAAAAATAAATATTTGAATACTGATATAGAATACATTATTTTTCTTTTGTTAAAGTGTTGAAACATTCCACGTTAAATGTTTCATTGTTTTTTTGTCAAGTACATTTGTGAAAATATTCAAATAGATTAATATACTGTGTGTGACAAACTTCAGAACTGGAATATCATAAAGATATTTTTTAGCTTTATCAATTGTTTAAGTAGGTAACTATTCTATATGTTACAATTTTTCATTAAAATGAGTTGTTAAATTTGTTTTCAAAATTCTCTACCTTTTTTTAATTACATCGTATCCATGGCATTCCTTCAAGTAAAGTGAGAACTTCCTGTTTATTGCTTTGAATTTTTTTTGCCTCACATCATTAGACTACTGCCCGATATCCATGGCAGAGCAGATAAATTTGTGTAGTTAATATCTGTCAAGCACATTGGAAACTTAATCCTTATTCTAATTGTTTGACTTGTATCTTGTCATAGAAACCACTGTTCTGAAAACTGATCCACACATGGGACATTTTATATTTATAATCCTTATTCCAATATGACTTCATCTTGTCATAGAATCCACTGTTAGTGTTATGTTAACTGATCCACACATGTATTGAAAATTTTATATTTATAATCCTCATTCCAATTTGACTTTTCGTCTTGTCATAGAATCCACTGTTAGTGTTATGTTAACTGATCCACACATTGGAAATTTTATATTTATAATTCTTATTCTAATTGTATCTTGTCATAGAATCCACATTGCAAACTGGTCCACACATTGGAAACATAATCCTTATTCCAATTTAAATTTTTATCTTGTCCTAGAATCCACTGTTTTACGAACTGATCCGCACATTGGAAATTTTATATTTATAATCCTTATTCTAATAGTTTGTCATGTATCTTATAGAATGCACTGCATTGCGAAGTCATCCACATTCTTCACTCATATTTGTCTTGTACTGATATCTTCATTATAACTTCTAAGAGATGTACACTATACTTCCTGTAGCATCTTAAAAATGGGAAATAGTGTTTATTAGTTTGTCACTTGCACATGTCATTTAGCTCTACACTTTCTATAACAGTAATTGTTTCCGTTTTTCTCTACTTTTCAAATTAAAGTATTTTGTCACCATCTTCATTTACTGTTATTAGCTTTCTTCTATTTTGCATTATTTCAAAATGTGTGAATCATTTGATCCTCTGCTATTATTAAAGAAGTGCAGAGATAGAAAGTGCTTAACTTTCTCCAAGCTGGTTGTGGTTGAGTTTAAAAAGTTGGAAGTGGCTGGCAGAACAGCTGTGTATATGTTAATTCAGGCCGCTCTACCAGATCTCTTGTACTTTAGATCTGTTTACTTTTTAATCACTTTTACACTCTGTTACGAAAATAAATAAATATCTTATTTATGCAATTGTGATGTGTTTTCCTGACATGGCCATTAAGAGAGTCTTTCACTGTGTAGAGATAATCTAGTTTGTGCCCTAGCTTTGCTTCTAGAAGCCTCAAAGCAGCACACTTGGAAAGTGTAAATATCCTAAATGCCGCAGTTAAAAATACCCAATCGAGATATATCCAATTAATCTTGTTTAGAACTAAATTCCTTTCTGTACTTACCACAGATTTTCATCAACCATTGATCTGAACAATTCATTATTTTTCTTATGTAATCTCAATTTTGACTATCAAATTTCATTGTTGCCAAGTATCTCTGAGTATATTTAGCAGTAGGATGTTGGCTTTCAGTTTTACAGCTTTTGGTTTTAACGCAAAATGAGAAAGGCGAAGAAAAAAGAAACATGTGCGTAGGTGATGATGGATGAGTGATAGTAATTGATAAGCAACTGATAAAAAAAAGTAACCTAACTTCATTGTAGATGTACAATTTCCAGAAGATTAACAGTGATATTTGAATCACTTTGACCATTAGAAGGTGAAGCAGGACTATCTGGCAAGTAAAATGCTATCGGACCATTATCATAGTGTTTTAAAAAAAATACAGACATAGTTTTCATCTTTACAGTATTTGACCGGGAATAAACCCAGGCTGGGGGGTGAAGCAACATCATTAGCCTTGTAGAGGTGGGTTTCTTCACCTGCAAGGAGGTCCATTCATAGGCAAATTGAGGACATACCCAGAAAGTAAACGTCAGGAATACATAGTTACCGATCCATTTTTTTATTAATTTGTTTTTATTTTGTTATTTATTGAATCATTAAATTATTATTTATGAATTTGTATAACCCTAACAATATATTCATATGCTACACCAAATCACTACCATAGGCGGATCTAAGGTGCCTCCACTAAAGCTTTTACTTTGGAAATATTTTCATGAATGTTTGTGGCACAGGCTCATATCATTGGGTCTGCTAAATGGGTTTTCTGGATCCACCACTGACTACTGTACTAACAGATCCACTTTCTTAAAAGAATAGTGCGCTCTTAAAACCAGAAAGGGAAAACTGTCTAAAAACAATTGATTCCAACAGTAAATGATGTGATGCATAAATAAATAGCTATTGTACACTTAACGTAACATTAGAATAACATTTATTTTTCAATGACATCTATCTTGTGTTTTAATAATTACAAAGAAAATTAGCTTAAAAGGGATTGCATGATAAAAAAATATCGGCAGTATGTAATAGCCAATCAAATCTTGTCTTTTTAAAGCCAGCCAATCAATGACTGTAGAAGCAAACTGTGCAGAGATTGAAAAAATATTACCCCGTGTATTTGAGACCATATGGGTAATAAATTTTAAATACTGTATGTGGTGTGTACATTGGTTACCATATTATGACATAGAATATATTTTGAACACATCTATGTGTATCGTGTATACAACTTGATGTCAGCCTGTGTTCCTTTCCATCTTTAATTGAATGTTAAACTTAAACAAGATTATTGTTCTCCCATTGTTCTATAATGATTAGTGATATGTGAGCTTACACCTCATCTTGAAATAATGGTATTCATAAGAGGCAAGCCACAGTCGATCATTTATTTATGTTTCAATATTGAGGTGAATTCTTGTGTCTGACTTCTAAGAAGTCTTTGTAATTTTGCAATATCAGCATTCTATACAAGTATTGGTTATTCTGTGAATAATGTGCTGGTGTTATTAAACTTTTTATTTCTGTCATCTTGTAACACTATAAAATGTTCATTAATGCATTCAGTTTATCAAAATGTGTGGAGCTGGATGTAGCTCAGTCGATAGCGTGCCCACCTTTGAAGCAGTCGGTCGTCGGATCGATCCTTCTCAGTGGACCCAGCTGCAGTTTGGGCTATTTTCCGTTCCAACCAGTGGTCCACAACTGGTTCATCAAAGGCCATGGTATGTACTGTTCTGTATATGTAAAAGTTCATATAAAAGATCCCTTGCTGCTTATCGAAAAGAGTAGCCTATGTGGCGGCAGCGGGCTTCCTTTTAAAAACGGACATCCAATAAGATAAAAATCAATGTGTTCCAGTGGCGTTGTTAAACAAAATAAACTTTACTCTTACTTTTACATATACTGTAGATCAATTATGTATTGCATCATGAAAGTATTGCGGGTTTTTAGTTGAAGCAATGTCATCAAATTAATGCGTGGGTAAAGTATTGCGACCACAAGTTATTTGCAGTTTTCGCAAAACTGTGTTGTTCGTATAACATTCATCATCTAACAATTTTTATTACATACCCATTAAATCTTACTATATAAATAGTCCTGAATACGAACATTGAATACACTTTTCCATATTCAACTCAACTGCCGGAACCATGCCGTATTCAACGCTACTATTTATAGCACATGGTTACCCGGAATTCCCGTAACGAAATGTAAACAAAGTTGGTGCTTGGTTTGAATTCATAATGAAGCAGTTAACTGTTACACTATTTTGTGAAACATTTGTGTATTTTATAAAAATCAATTTTTTTATTTACTTATTTATTACTTAACAAAACAACACCAAAACATTTAACATCCATGATTAGCGATAATTAAGTCACGTCTGCTGATGTAGAAAAGGTACAATATAACCTGTATTAAGCAGCCACCTGTCTTTAAGAGGCCAATTTTTGTTACTCCATTGGGTGGCTGCTTAAGACAGGTTTGACTGTGGTTTTCTGTATTCCACTTGTGTATTTCCTGTTGGAATACAGAAATCAGAAAACCACATAATTTTTTATATGAAGTTTTGTCGTACACAATTATAGTTTTTAAGGTAGTGAAATGATTAAAACACTCAATTCTGACAAAGCCGTTTTATTATAATGGCAGTACCAACTACATTTGTAATACAACACATATTCAATTTATAACTTAAACCTGCACTGGTAAATGGCTCGCAAAAAAAAGCCAGCAGGCCATATTTACAAAATAGAAATCATGACAAGCAAACGTAGCCTACATAATGGATAGAAATAGGTTTGTGATCAAATAGGCAATTGTTCATTGTGATGATATATTATTATTGACCATCACTTTCTTAATGATATTTTTATTCCATCAAAGAAAAAGGTGTCTGTTTCTGCCATTATCAAATCAATGGGTTTTCAATACTGTCAAATGTTTGTTTTGTACATTTTATATGCAATTATGTGACTCAAAAATTACATCAAAATTTAAATTTCAAGAATATAAAAGATTAATAGTATTAAGTGAATTAACTCCCCTTACACATATTTCTCTGTTTTCACATATTTACCTAACTTCCAACTTGTCAGGTAACTAAGTGAATGCATAAATAAATTTGGAACTATAGAAAATTATCCAATACCTTGCTAATAACATATTTTTCTTGATTATCAATGCAATATGCTGTTAGTAAAGGCAAAACATTCAGGGTCACCTTTCTCTAAGATAAATAAATTAACCTTCCAACACAACTGAACTAGTTTTACCGGACATGAAATGATTTTAAATAAACTTACATGCATTCTACAATGAAATTTTTAAAATATGAAATGCATTAATTTTACTTTGACAACAAACACAAGAATTTGAAATGGCATTCAATGTCTGAATACTAGTATTCAACATTTGCTGTTTTGATTATGAACCAAGTAAATGTAAGCAAACAAATCAAATGGACAACATCTGTTTCCTAAGCTAAAATCATTTTTGTTACTTTCATTCAATTCCACCATTTGATTTTTTACACTCCTTTTCACCTATTACAATTTATATTTACACAAATACATTTTAACAATATGAAATCCACGAAACTGGGGCCAAATTGATCAATATCTCAAGTAATGTCATCTTGTTTAACTTAATTAATTTGCAGTAAGGACAACATGTTAAATAATTGTACACAGAGAAGAAAAAAAATCATCAAAAGATTCCTGAAGCATACAGAGAAGGCTGGCATACACTTGTTCAAAAATGATTATGGAAGCAATTGTTAATGGGTAATTATAACAAAACAAATACATTTGAGGTAAGGAAAAGGGATGGTGAGGAGTAGATGGGATATCAAAATGGTTTTTTATCTTGAAAGTGACAAAAAACATTGATGATTTTAAAACAAGTACATAAACATGGATTTAGACTAAAGTCAACAGTGGTGGATCTAGGAGGGGGGGCTTAAATATTTTCAGGAACATTTGGGCCCCTAGGCTTGTCATTGGCCCCCCTAAATGGAATTTCTGGATCCGCCACTGATCAAGTACCTCCCATCTTGGGCCACAGTAATAGCTGAGGTCATAACTGGGGCCAAAGATAGGTGTCTGCTACAACAGTTTGTTCTGAACAAACTAAAGTCAAGTAACAAAATCATACATAAATTTTCATTACCATAAGGTTAAAGTAAAAATATCTAAAAATGTAAATCAAAACATTGGGTATTGTGTTACATAAGTAACCTGTACAAATAAATCTAAAGACATTATTAAAACATGCCGCAGACAGAAATCACAATGACTACAACCTTGACAATTATGCAGATATAGGCTATAGTTTGTATTAATATTAAACAGGTTCCAGTGTATATATATATATAGCAAACATTTACATTACAAGTTCACCAGAGTTGTAGATCATGTGTTTTCTAGACAGGCGATTTTATTAAATAGGGAAAGTGATTCGGTGATGACAACCCATTTTCAGTTTTGGCTATTTTCTGTTTCAACTGGTGGATATAAAAAACTACCTCGCTGCTTATTGAAAAATAGTAGCTGGTGGTAACAACAGGTTTTTTCTAAAACACCTGTCTGAATGACCATATGTTTGACATCCAATAGTGGCATTGTTAAATAAAACAAACATTTAATGATAAATGTATATTGTTGGGGAAGGATCTAGCTACTCTGATTAAGTTAATAATTAACCTGCAATATATAGTTAATCCAACAGCATAACAGATATCACAAAATGATAAGGCGAGAGCTAAATGTTTGCTAATACATGTTATTACAATGTTTACACTAATTATGATAAAATAAAGGTTTAAATATGAACCCACTTTGTTTATTAATCAGACAATTAGTTTTTTTTGTATAGATCTATAAAAAAAACTATCAGTTTACGAGTAATTACATATTGTGCGTATGCCGACCTTTAATGATGTATGCATCGTCAAATACCCTGCACTATGTTAATAAAAAAAAAATTGCACTTGAAGCTTATATTTAAAAGTTGACATTATGCAAAATGAATGCAGTTTGAGTCTACTTTTAATTGTGAGCCACAAATGCAAATTATTTTTTTATACCAACTGGCTCAGTTGAAAGTGTTGCAGTCAAATAACATTGAAAGTTTTACAATGACTGGAACGAGTATACTATATTTTAATGTTACCAAATATACACGTAATGTAAGCACTAGTGTAACTATATTAGTTTTCATCAAATACACATGTAATATCAACATTTTAGCATCAAATATACATGTAATATCAACATTTTAACAGCATCAAATATACATTTAATAGCAACTTTCCACTATACATCATATCAATGAGATTTTTATTGTAATGAAGTTATATTACACGCACATTTAAAGACAGGCCCTTCAAACAGAAAAACAGTAAATGTGAAAACCAGTGATTTTTTTCCTGAATAGCAGTCAATGATTGAATAGATATATAGAAATTATAAAATAATAACCACTATATAAGATTTCAAAATGTCACACAGTTAAATTAGATACATTTAACTTACACATTAAAAATAACATTTAAGTGATAATAATGGTGAGTTTTGTACCGGGTATTTAATTATTTCTACATGTTAACCGTTGCTTATTAATGTTTATCTACTTCTTGTTTGTTTATAATAGTGGATGAATTTAATAATTTAAATTAAATTATGCAATATCTATACAGTCGACTCTGTCTAAACCAGATCCTTGTGGGACCAGAAAAATATGCTGGTTTACACAGAGTGTTGGATAACAAAGAGTTTTTCTAGTGTGATAAGTCAATTTGGGACTTAAACATTAATCCTGTTTAGACAGATTTCTGGATTAGACAGATGACGGTTTGGACAGAGTGCACTGTATTCAATGAAGTTTATAATAGCAAAGATGGCACAACTTTACAATTAATTCATAAACACAAATATGGCTGATAAATGAGACTACACAAATGTTAGCTGAAAACCAGGTGAAACAACATTATAATATATACATGTACACCAATTCAAATAGCATCTTCAGAAAGCCATGGCAGTTTTTGAGACAGATTATCTATTTTCTAAAACATTTCATATAAAATACAGCATAAAATGTCATATAGATGATGTCACAACTAACGGTTTTAAAATACCGTTAGTAATTAATATCTGTGCAAAACAACATGTACAAGCTATTTTTATGATTGATTAGAGTTTGTGTAGACATACATTCACTGCTTATTTATGGAAATAGGGTCCTTGAAAACAAAACTTTTAGATTCTGGACTACAATCTTTAACTGAATAAAGTCAAACATAATCTCAATAACATGCATGACATCATAGTTTATGCTCTTTGAGTCACGTGTCTAAATTCTATAAGCAGGGGTCCAAATAGTTGTGTTAAATATGAATACCATAGATCCAATGTTAAAATAAACTGACCCACAAAAGAAACGATACCAACATTCTGAGAGACTACTGAAGAAAAAGCCAAAACATGTTGCATGGTAAAAAGATTTATATTCATGAGACTGAAATTGTGTTCACAACATGCCAAAGGATCATTATAATTTAAAAAATCCTTTAAACATCCAATGATGCATATTCATGCTTTGGTTTTTCTTCAGTACTCTCACAATCTTTGTATCGTTTCTTTTGGGGGTCAGTATATATCGTTTGCTCTTTATAATAATTATCTTCTAATCAGTGGACATTGTGAATAATTTCATGTAATGTTGGTATCTGTATTTGGCGTACATGTGAATCCATATAGATATTGTAGTTTTGTATTTAAATAATTACCATCAATAATTACATACATTTAATGTCATATGACAAGTTACAAACGCGTATCTGGTGTTTAGAGTAAGTATCAGTAGATACAATGTATAGTTTGATGTTTGTGATCCATCACATAATATAGTGGCATTAGACTGGTATGTACTACAGGTAGGTATGTGGATTTTTTATTTATAGAGTATGTCATTTATTATTCTCATTACTCTACAATTACAAGCATTGGATGAATAATTTACTGAATAAAATTAGAACATTAATACAATCATGTCATATCTCATCATTACTTGTATCACTGTAACAAATAATATCATCGTAATTATATTGCAATCTGTTTTTACAAATTACAATTTGTTAAATCATTCAACTACAATGATAATGGCTCAAATATGCACAAAGATTATTTACTGAATAAAATGGATACTTATTATATAGCCCATTTTTAAAACAAATGCCAGCATTTATTGCAATAAATGTTTTTGCAAAAACTATTATCTAAATTGGCTAGCTAAAGTGATGACGTCTTAAACATGCATGATGCAAATGATGAAATATATACAAGATGATGGAATTGTACATTTTGCATGTCACACCAAATAGTGCACACATAAATATTGCACCTGGAATAGCTCCATTGATATCTAATTACTAAAATCCATCCACTTGACTCCAACTGAAATTGGTCTGAAGTCATCAAAATGATTTTTTCACCATTTAAATGAAACTGGTTGGACTTGGCAGAAACTACTTTCATCACAAAAAGTGGTCAAGCATGCACCTCTTGGGCACAGACTGCCAGCCACCCTACCCAGGATGGGAGGGAATGTGGAACACATAAAGCCTGAGTTTCAAATCGCACTATTGAGAAAAATCAACGAGATTACTGTGAATTATTCAACATGAATATGATGAATCCAGTTTAAAAGCGATTGGACAACAATTAACAAGGTTTTAATATATTTTTAATATTATCTTTTACTAATACCACAAACAATACAATTTATGGGTCAGGTGATTTAAAAATTATAAGCTTAACTTGTGGTTAGGGGAAATTTTTAACCAAATTTTTAATCATTGTAAATAACAATTGAAAATATATTTTGAAATTCCATTTAAAATAACCTAAGATATTCAATATTTCACTACATGGTTTACCGGTATTAAACTATAGTCTAGGATCTGAAATAAATTTGCTTTTTTTTAAATTTAAAATGTACAGCAACACACACACATACATTTGTATAGTAATATACAGGATTTGTCAAACATCAATTAGAAGATAGCAAAACATTCAAGACAGTTGAATATTAAACAAAAATATGTCCATTGATTTTTAGGGGAATCACATAGCATAATTTGAATAAATGTAAAAGGAAATAAAAACCCACATAAATATTTGATATTGTAAATTTTGATTGTAAGGATGGATATACACATTTTGATAATTAAAACTACATGTATGTTCATTTTAAAGTTTTATAATGTTTTTTCATATATTACTTAAACTCACCAACTTATATAATTATACAGAAAATATGGAACATTTATGTTAATGAAAGTCAGTCTCCTTTCTGGAACAAAATGCAGACATTTCATCTCCCTTTGTAACATTTATTTAAGTATGAAAATGTCATTATTCAAAGAAAATACCAGTACATATAAATTTAAAAAGAAAAGAAAAAGAAAGTCCATTTTTACCTTCATACATGTACGTTGTATATTAAAAAAAACATTCTAATATTTTGACCAGGAAAGATTATTTTTAAAAATCCATAATTAAAGTTCTAATTCTATAGTTGTCATTACTAATTAATAGTAATTTTATCCTGTTTTTTTCTAAGTTCAACAAGCAACAAATTTAATTTTTGTTTTAGAGATTATGCATTCTTCAAACACATGAAATTACAAAACTGACCAATATGTTACCGACATGGCATTGCTAGATATATATGAAAAAAGCAATGTACAATGCAATGTAAATATACATTTGTATACATATATTTTATTGTCACTTCATGTTGACTAGACCAATGAAAATGTTTTAGCAGAAGCATTGGCTAAAGAAGTTTTATAAAAATTGTAATTAAAAATTATAATGAAGATCTTAATCTTAATGAGAACTACATTTATGATCTATAGAAGACAACTTCTAACACATTCAAGATATTACCTGTATGGCATTAAATACAAAGTGATTATTTTATTAGATAAATCAATTTTGAAAGTCTGCATTGATTGATATAATAATTAATTTCAGCAACATTGATTTTAAGCCAATTGTTATGATGTCTAAAATGCACACAATGCAATATATTTTAAATGTTATGAATACCAAATTAAAGAAATATGTTAGCCAAAGCTTTTTATTACTTCAATATATTTTACATGATTTTTATTGTAAGGCTAGAGCAAACCTTATCATAGACAAACTAAACTGGAGCCATGTGTACGAGAAGCATATGAATTTAAACATATTTAACTCTTTATATCTTACATGCAAAATATCCGCTGGTTGTGTCAGGTCAGTCAGGTCAGGTAAAAGTATTTACGTGCTTCCATCAGATAACTGTTCAAGCATACTCCCATTGGGAGCAGCCTCTGACCAGGGCCAGCGGTCGTTCTCAATGGTAGGCTGGTTAGAGAATAAACGTGGTTAAATGCACTATACACTCTTCATAATCTGATAATTATTATACAGACTGGCTAAAAATTTAGCCACTAATTATGCACTAAATGTCTTTTGGTGTCTGGTCCCTTTTAAATTTACTAATTTTTAATAAAGGGAAAAACTCATTTCAAAACTGATTAAAACTAATTATTTTCAGGGTGAACCATAGGCCTGCATGATATTCATTTATAGACATTCATTGGTCATTTGATGAATATTTGCTTTATATAATCATCACCGTATACACCATGCAATGACTAGATAAATTGCACGTTTCCACCACAGTCGGTTTACTATTGCAAAATATATACACTAAAACACATTATGAACAATTCATCAAACATTCAGTGAGTAACCATGAATATTTACATGTTATTCTCCAGCCTGTTA
This sequence comes from Cyathermia naticoides, assembly GCA_033042655.1. Lineage (NCBI taxonomy): Eukaryota > Metazoa > Mollusca > Gastropoda > Neomphalida > Neomphalidae > Cyathermia > Cyathermia naticoides. The sequence continues at coordinate 6,746 of JAUTWP010178367.1, read as the reverse complement.
CATATGTATAATAAATTCTGTGAGAATCTGAATTTAAAGATATACAAAAATTCTTGAGTATGTTACCGGCTCTAAACAAAGCAAATACGGACAACATCAATTATATGTTTAAAATATATGTATAACCATCTGTACTCACTGCACTACTGGACTTTTCTCTGACATCTGAGACTTGTTATTAAAGATATACAATCTGTGATATGTAACTGAACAGGATTACAGTTCTAACATAATCAGGCTTTCCTGCAGAAATTCGTTTTAGGGTAGGCTCTATTTTTATTTATTTTTTATTTTATGTGACACTGGTGAGAGATACTGTATACTTAATAATAATTTGATGATTGAGACTCATTGATATATGTCACTGACACAGAGTCATACATTTTAACAATTTATTAACATTATAAAAAATTAATTTTAGGGTACACAATTTTACCATCTGGGAAATTCCCTGAATACATTTTGGTATAACAAAGAACATCCTGTGATTCTAGGGTCACTAAATCTTAACCAATTAACACATCCCTTGAATTCCAAAACTTATACTTTGTAATTTTTATCTGTTGCAAATTTATTTTTCTATAGCACAAGGATTAATTTTAAAAACATATGTTAATATAATTTTTATTTTTGTGATTGTACGGTACTAAAATCTCATTGCAAATAAATTTTATAAAAACTTTTCTGACGTTATTGTTGATTTCGATAATGAATTTTCATGGAAGAACACATGCAAGATGTTTTTGTTGCAATAAGGGATTGGCATTTAGAAATGGTTTCAGATATATTACCATCCATTTATACATCTGTATGAATTAAATTTTATAAATGTTTTGTAACTAAACATGAATTTAAATCTTGAGTTCATATTTAAAATTTTGTAAGAATGAGACTCAATATCAAATGCCTTTTAAAAAGATGATTACCGTACCTACTAGTATTTAATGCATTACAAAAAAGAAGTTTGTTTTATTTAATGAAGCCAGACAAGCATATTGATTGTTTAATCACTGGCTAATGGACATCAAATAATGTATTACAAAGCTTGAAAGGAAATAAATGTTCTTCAACTATTTTTAGAGTTTACCTGCAGTGGTTTATAATCAGTTGTAATTGATTAAATGGGAAACTATGGAATCACAGATAGAATAACTTTAATATCAAGAACATTAAACATGTATTTGTACAGAGCTCACTGGGTCACAATGGCTAACAGTTTGGTCAATGTTTGCATACATGTAGTAAGTGTACACCATTCAAAGTGCTCACAAGTTCTATCAATTGAGTATGTATTGTGTGAATCTGACCCCATTTCCAAGATCTTCATATCAGCCTTTCTAAAGTTGGCAACAGTAAGAGGTTAAAGGTCAGCAATTAATTACTATTATCTGTGTTTATCATTGTTTATCAGTTATCAGTTGTTTTGAAACTGCTGCCATCTTAATACGGCATTCTGCCATGTTTGCTGATTGTTGCCAAATGTATTAAGATTATTATTCAATGCAGGGCCATAGGAATAGTTGGGGTTGGAGGGTGGGAGGGGTGGCTCAATATGCACCTTTATTGTAACTGTATTTTCAATTTAAAAGATCTAGAGAAGAATGCTATTTGTTTGCCCACCCCATTCATTCTTAGAAAAATCTTGTGGCCCAAAGCTCAAAAGTAAATTTTGTTTTATTTATATTAATAATGCAGAGGATATTCGATACCTCGATACAAAGACCTTAGGTAAGTGATCTAACATGAGCTAGATACAATCCTCCCACAGCTCAAGGTCCCACAACAATAATATAATTAAAGTCACTGTAAAACGGAATTCAACGTGTCATCATACAGGACCCAGTGAGCTACATATAATGTAACAAATTTTGCTATGATGTATCAAATTCTACAGTACTCTATATTATGTACAATATATCCAATGTACAGACATTAAAAATACACAGCTTTAGTCACAGATAGCTTAAGAAGTCCTATAATCTATTATGCCTCTAAACATGTTTGATATTAAAATCACAAATAACAAGGGTAATGTTGGCCACACAACGATCAGTACAGTAGTACAGTTAAAGCAACATGCACCATAATCTATTCATTAATAAATGCAGATGAATGGCAGGACTCGAATTTAAGAATTTGTAACCCACAGCAATTTTGAAAAAAATTTGCCATCAGTGAAAGGCTCACCGAGAGCAATTTTGATTTAGCCTATGGTAATTTGTTAAAACAAATAAACACAACAAAAGGCTTACCGATAGCACTAATTACTAGGCCCATCCAGTAGCAAAAAAATGCCACCATTGAAGCAATTTATACAACACCTGTGGTAATTGCTACTATTAAATTCGAGCCCTGAGTGACAGTTTTTATCATTAATCATACACTATTCACTAATCAATAGGGATAAGGGATACAGGTTTTTGTTGACTGTTCATTAGTGATACACAATTCACTGTTGATTCGGATTTTAGAAACGGGTTCTCAGCCCTTATGTTTTTGCGTGAGCAATTTGTATTATGAGAGAAATTGCTCTCTTATCTAATTTCAAATGTTCAATTTATTGCTCACCATTAATTTTCAAATCATAACCACTGGGTTCTTGTATGCTATTAATGAATAATTTAATAGAGATAAAATACACAGGTTTCTATAGACCACTTTTCAAAAATCAATGGAGTTGATGGATACAGTTTTTTGTAGACTATTTATTAATGAATACATTCAATAGATATTAGATACACAGGTTTTCTATAAACCTCATTAATGATACACTTTTCACTAAGGAACATAGGTTCTTGTAGACTATTTATTAATGAATAGACACGGGAGTTTTTGTACATGCCATTAATGATAGACTTTTCACTAATGAATAGAGATGTTGGACAGGTTTGCTGATGAAGTATGGCTAAATGATATCACAATAGAAACAATAACAAAGGCCACAAACAACCTACAAAATAGTTTGATAACAAAACAAGCACTATAACGGAAGTGAGAAATGAGGGACAGCTCATGGACCGGGCTGCTTACAGATGAGGTGTTGCTATCTTCTTAGTGATTATGTCGGACACAAAACTGAAAACAAAACAACATGTCAGTTAGCAGCCATTAAAAATTTTCATTTCTAAAAATACAAAGCTAGTGAAGGTGTTTAGGTGGGTTTTTTAAATATGGAATTGGATCATTTTAGCAGACACTAAAATGTTCACATCTAAAAATACATAGCTAGTACATGTCATAGTCATAGTCATTTGTGCAGTAGGTTGTTTTTAAATATGGGATTAAAACAAATAATTGTTAGCATCCACTAAAAATGTTCATAATTATCTTAAAATACATTGTTGGTCCTATATGCAAGATTGTTTTGTTTTATTTTTTTGTTTTTAAATATGGAATTGGAACCTACATCTCCAAAACCCATAACATCTGGCAGTCAGTAACAATGATCATATAGATGCCAACAATCTACATTATTTTAAATGAAATAAAAATGATCTTCCATCCCAATCCTCTCGCATACATTTTGAAATAACAGAGTAATAAATCTTGTTAGAATAAGGTATTGATTTTAGAAAAATGTCAAATATTTTATTTCTTTGTCAAGTAGAACTATACATAGGACCTACTGACAGCCATAGAAAACTCATTTATTTGGCTCATTTTATTTTGTCTGAAATATAGGTTAGAATGACTGTCTGAAATATAGGTTAGAATGACTGAAATATAGGTTAGAATGACTGTCTGAAATATAGGTTAGAATGACTGAAATATAGGTTAGAATGATTGTCTGAAATATAGGTTAGAATGACTGTCTGAAATATAGGTTAGAATGACTGTCTGAAATATAGGTTAGAATGACTGTCTGAAATATAGGTTAGAATGACTGTCTGAAATATAGGTTAGAATGACTGTCTGAAATATAGGTTAGAATGACTGTCTGAAATATAGGTTAGAATGACTGTCTGAAATATAGGTTAGAATGACTGTCTGAAATATAGGTTAGAATGACTGTCTGAAATATAGGTTAGAATGACTG
>JAUTWP010178256.1:0-18456 GCA_033042655.1 Cyathermia naticoides | reverse complement strand
CAACAACAATACCTGAAAATAATTCATTTATATCTGAAAACATCACCTCAACCGTACTATAACATATACAGCCATCAATCGAACAACAATACCTGCAAACAATTAATACATATACACATAACCTCAACCGTACTATAACATATACAGCCATCATTCCAACAACAATACCTATAAACAATTCAATACCTGCAAATTTTGTATTTATATCTGAAATTTCATTGTCTTTGAGTACTGGTATACAATAAAGTTGAACATTACCATCAATAACACAAAGAACAGCTGTGTGACCCTTCTCCTCATGTTCTGTCATAATCCGGTCCATCTCATCCGTGACAATCAGACCATTACGATGCATCCATTCACGATTTCCAATGAGAACCTCGTAAGACTTGGAGGATGAGCACTGCATGATGGTATCTGAATAAAGAAATTTAATTAGTCTTTATACAGTGGATTCTGTCTAAATCAGACACCCATGTGATCATGTAAAATATCAGGTTTTCAGGTATCTGCTTTTCAGGTTTAGCTTACACTAAGTGGACAGGATTCTAGTTTAGATGGGTATAACTGTAGTTCACATGTGTATATTGTAATGCTGGGTTGTCTATTAGTAATGTAATACCGAATGTTATCCTAGTATAAATAGTTTTACATACCTTAACAGAGAACACAATATTTTGCATGTTATGATAATAAAAATGAAAATAAAAATTGCCTACCAAACTTTCGCACCTGTGTCGGGAAAGATTAGCCATAGCTAACTGTGTTATCTTTATTATCATTATGATTACTAGTATTTATTTACTGGTTTTCTATCAATTGTCTGGAACCATGCACACTTTGTCATTGAATAAATGTACTATTCAATTTACTATTGCTTTGAAGGCTTACTTTCGTTTTAAGTTAGAATAGAGTAAAATAATTTTAGTTTTTTATATACATGTTGAACATAACTGCCAGTATAAACATCATTAGCTTTTTTACAATCACAACACTTAGTCTTACATAAACAACAAACTTAACTGAATATAATTATTCACAATAGCCAGAAACATAAATTTATGGACCTATTGTCAAAATATTTCTTTTAGCACAAATTTAAAAGCTAATGCAAACACAAATGCAAATGAAAGTACAAATCATTATAAAAATCACTAAAAGCAGTGAATCTATAAAAAAAAGGTAAGAAAATGGTTTTTGGAACGAGCAATAACAAAGTGAAAAGCCATAACATCACATACAATGATCACCACATACACAGGCTAAAAGCATTTTTCTAGAACCTATTTCCTAACTTGAGCAATCACAAAGTAAAAAGCCATAACATCATATACAATGATCACCACATACACAGGCTAAAGGCATTTTTAGAACCTATTTCCAAACTTGAACAATCACAAAGTAAAAAGCCATAACATCACACACAATGATCACCACATACACAGGCTAAAGGCATTTTTAGAACCTATTTCCTAACTTGAGCAATCACAAAGTAAAAAGCCATAACATTGCATACAATGATCACTACATAGGCTAAGGGCCGTGTTTATAGCATGTTATGAGTCTTACCCTCAATCTCTAACATTGCCACCTCATCTTCACTAAATAATCTGAGTTTACTTTTAGTACGGACTTTTCCAACCACTCCTTCAATATCCAACGCAGCATGAAGAGAAGTTATTTTTATAACAGAGCAATTTTACGTGTTTTCCTACCTCTAGAGTCATTGTTTTAAGCTTACAGTAAACCATTTCTAAACTCAATCTATGTGGAACTAAAAAAAACAATGTCCTGGTTTAAATACAAACATTTTTGAAGAACAGCAATGTGGCTGATTTTACACATTTCTGAGGATTCAAATTTTTAGTTATTTGATACCCCATTATATAATTTTTTCTTTGGAAGCAAAAAAGATTCTTTGAAAAAAAAAATCTAAATAATTATTGGAAAGAGAAGGAATATATATATAAATTATTGATAATATTGGTGTCACAACATAGATAAGATTTTTAAATAGGATTAGGATTTGTGTTTTAATTTATTCTTTGTTTGCACAATAACTGAGTTTAAACAAAAATTATATCTTGAAAAGATTTGAATGGATTGGATTCATAAACCAAGTAACAAGAAAGACATCTAAGAGAAAAGTTACCATTATTAGCACACATTATTTTTCATTTGTCTTACCACCCCTACAATAAAACAACTACTGTAGTAATAAACCTAGATAATTCTGTAGTCTTTTATTATTATCAACAGAAGAAAAGTCACTATTAAAAAACCTGTTATTTGTTATATCACATATTTAATTTAATCTTACAATCAATGTTTTAAATAGGTATGTTATTATTTATCAGTTTTTCTTTTGATTTACTTTGACCTCAGCTCAGGTCAAGTCGTTTAATGTCTATGTTCAGAGCCAGGCTGTTATAGCAGACGCCTCTCATGGGCACAGTTTATGGTTTTATCCATCCACTGCGTCCGGGACATGATGACAATTTTAATTTATATAAATAATGTATTATGTTATGTTTATTTCTTTATCATGTGATACTTTAATAAACAATACAATCATCATATATAAGTTATCAAATTCTCACCCTCAATCTGTAGTGAAGCCAGTTCAATGTCTCCATAAATCGAGTGATCGGTTTTAATGCGGATACTTCCGACCTGGTTTTTACGATTGTTCACGCCTTCAATATCAACTGCAGCTAACAGAGGTTCCATCCCAGACACCTCACACTTGAGACCACACCCAGGAACTGCTTTAAACTCCTTCGCCTTTCCAAGATTCTCAGCTTTCAGTGTCTAAGTGGCAAGTAACAGAATATATATAGAAATATTATAGTAGTATTTTTAATTTTCTTAATGTTTGTTTAATAACACATTTATTTGAATAGTTAAGAATTGAAAATATTTGTTTAACAACACTCCAAAACAAAAATATTTGGGATTATTCTAAGGTAAAATTAAATAGAATTAAAATAAATCAGTTTAAAGCTCTGATTTACTATATAATATATAATAAAATTATATCACATATACTTTACAATATTAATAAATACTATATACAATACATTAAATAAATACTAAATACAATTATCACAGATAGAATTAAAAAAAAACTTTCCATAAAATCCAGTTTCTTTTAAAAACGTTAAAATGAGGTGTGGGTGGAATCAAAATGATTTCCACCATAGCCTCATTATCAAATACATTGTTTCTAACTATCAGTAAGTGAGGACAATCCAACAAAATAAATTATGATGCACTGTCAATATTCACTGACATGCTCACACTGAGGCGGATCATACTTCAAAATAAAAATATGAGTTAAATATGTATGATCAATGTGAGCGTGACACAAGCCTTCATCCTTCCTTGACCATCTATAGGAGGACTGCCACTCCTAAGACTGGCTAGACAGAATTATGCCTAAAACCAAATGTTTGAATAGTTTAAATATTTGGTATAGGGCATCAATTGTGATAAAATAGCATGATAAAGGAAACAATATGTAAAGTTTGTTTTATTTAACAACGCCTCTAGAGAACATTGATTTTTATCTTACCTGCTATTGGACGTCATAATATGAACAATAAATAGTTATATTAAAAATTATAGTACAGATAGTAGTTCTCACCTCTTTGGTATATTTGACAATAGCCGATGCAATGGGGTGTTCACTACTCGCTTCAGCCGTGCCAGCCACAGCGAGCAGTGTGACGAAGGAGCAGACCCTCTCATCCACAAACATGGAGACTCGTGATACACGTGGAACTCCGTGAGTTACAGTCCCAGTCTTGTCAAACACAACACACTTAACCTAAACAAACAAAAAATAAAATGTTTTTCTGTTTTCTTTTATTTATAATTTGTGCATAAAAAGACACTGAGTAAAGTTAATGAGACATGTATCTGTTAATAATCAGTATATTGTCCAATAACTGATGTTAGAACCAATAGTTTTTAATAAAGACCAACACATATATATATATGTGATATTAAATGACTTAAACTTGATAATACATGGAAGCGAGTTTGATATTCTATTTATTACCCCAGCCTGAATGTTTATTTTGCTTTTCATAAATGGTTCTATGTGCTTACGGTATTATTGAGAATTGTAAACAGATAGTAAGCATGTTCTGTAATTGATCAACTAATTTCATTTTTTCTAGAAAAAAAAATCAAAATAACACCCGGAAAGCTAATGACGTCATAAGAAAGTACCATGGTCATCATAAGTACCAGCACTTTCATAATTAAACAAATTGAACTGAACTATCCAATGAAATTACCAGTTAGACCAATGTGTAATAATTCCCTAAGGAAATTATGATTTACATGTGTATATTTGCCCAGTTTTGTGTGCCCGCTTGGGATATAAATAAAACAAACTTTATTTACCTTGTGAGTTGTCTCCAGAGGTTCTCCTCCTTTGATGAGGATGCCATTAGTTGCACCCACACCAGTCCCCACCATCACTGCAGTAGGGGTTGCCAGGCCGAGTGCACATGGGCAGGCAATACTCAGCACAGTGATGGCGTACTGAAATGCCTTCTCAAAGATTGCTTCATGCCTCAAGACAGAACCACCATCCTACACAATCATAAAAAAATACATTTAATGATTAAACAAATGAATTACTGAATTTTGACCATACTTTTAGAATAAAACTGCAACAATATTGAATGCCAAATTGTGGTCATACTTTTACTTTTAGAATAAAACTGAAAAAATACTGAATGCAATCTTAGTGATTAAATACACGTAATTAAATTACTGAATTTTGAACATACTTTTAGAATGAAACTGAAACAATAGCATATGCATTCTTACTGAAGAAATAACAAAATTGATTATTTTGACAATACTTTTAGAATGAATTCTATTGCCAACATTTTTAATGCTAAATTACTATTTCTTGACATGTTCTATGTAAGAACAGACAACTCTGCACGAACCTCAAAATCTGGATCAATGTACTTTATGTCAACAAAGCCAAGAATAACCCATGCAGCCAGTGTGAGAAGTGACAGAGAACAAACAATGGGTACGAAGATTCCAGCTATCTTGTCTGCAAGATTTTGGATTGGAGCCTGAAAAATAAAATTAAATAGGTAACATTAGAAATACAGTCAAACCTGTCTTAAGCAGCCACCCAAAGGAGTATGGGCATGGGGCATGGGCATAGTTTATTTACGTGCTTACATCACAAAAGTGTTCAAGCACGCCTCCCCTGGGTACGGCCTCTGGTTACCCAGAAGCCCTACCCAGGGGAGGGGGGGAAGAAGAAAAAAAGGGGTATTGTTTTTAAACTTCATACAGTTAGTTTATTAAAAAGGACTTTTATGAAAAAATTATTTAATTACATGTCAGGACTCAGCATCAAAAAATAATCTTATTTGCCTATGTTCAAAAAGGGAAAACACAAAAATTGGAGGCAATTTATTGGGGCGGTCAAAATTTAAAAGGGGGGTGTATTTTTTTTTTTTTTAAATTTACGCCTAGATCAAAATAATACACTAGCCCCTTGGGACAAAGAGATTATGATTAATGGTTCCCCAATTCCGCCGAGGGCCACAGGAATGGGGGAGAGAGCCCAGAGACCGTCCCTAAGGATCGGGGGTTAAAAAACCAAAGGAGGCGGGTTGGCGTCCTCCTACTTCAAAAGAAAACCAACCGCGCCAGAATTCCAAAAGGAAAAAGGCCCTACCTACGCTAAGCGCCCGCCTAGGGCCGCCATCCCACCTCCCACCTTCCCCATCGAGAGGGCCCCCAAACCCCCCCCCACCCCCAGGACACCCAACAGAGATGGGGAATTGGGCCTGTTGTAAAAACGCCACAAAAAACCCTAACAGCTAATCAGCAGGGGGGTCACAGTGTTGACAACATCCAGGTGAAGCAAAACGTATTCCGGCGAAACCCGCGGCGTGAACAAACTCCAGGGAACGAAACCGTTCGACAGTCACACAATTTAATCTAACCGCTGGGCCAACCCGGAAAAAACTAGTTAATCCGAGTATTCGTCCAGCGGTAGAGCAACCCCTGGATCCTTATTATTTTTTTTTGAAGTCCAGTTAGTACTTAAACTTGGGTCGCCAGGCTTTACTCTAAAAAGTGTCAAAATTACCATATGAATGTTGTCCAATAGCCGATGATAAAAATCAATGTACTTTAGTGGCATCATTAAATAAAACAAACTTTAGACTCACATCAAAGTTTCAAAAACGTTTCACTGCAATTCTACCTTCAGTCTAAAGTTACACAAACAAGCAGCAGGAAACTAGTCTCATGTAGAAGAGAAACATCTACAGTTTAAATTTCACAAGTTAGAGAGATTTTCTCAGATAACTGCTCACTGAATGACTAAAAACTCAGATCACAGATCTCAACAATGGCTTCTCTGTCTCTAACTTGCCAGGCAGCCTATTTTCTCTAAATCAAGATTCATTTTGTTTTTGCAGGTGTTGCACAAATACAATGAAACTTAAAAAATATACAAGTTATCTTTCTAAAAAGAGCTTGCATAACAATAATTTGTTATTCATAAGATGTTGTTTGTTTTCTTTCTGTATTATATCTCATTGTTTTAGTTTACATTTTATTTAAGAATTTACTTTCAGTATTTTATCATTCATTACTTAATTTAGACAGAGACTGTGTTTTATCATATTTATATTACTTTATTTTATTAACATTAAATTTGTTTAAAATGATTTTAAAATGAATAAAATCAAATTTAATTTTGGTCTGGAAAAACTATTTAAATTGAATGTTATATCAGCTACTCTATGTTCTGTGACCAAATTAACATGCATCCGTCATTACATAGTTTTTCTTTCTACGTCTGACCGACCATGGTGAAGCATTTCACACAGCTGTTAACTAGGTTTTTTCACTCTCACACTGGGACATTCAAGTAACCAGGGATGAATTTTTTTTTCAAAAACAGATGTTGCCAGACGAATTTGTCACAGATGCCATGCCGCTGACAAAAGATCGGTGCTATGAGGTACAAAGTGACATCAACAGTTCGAGATGGTCGCCTAATTGTATGACTGACAGATGAATGTCTTTGATGAACATCCAGTTCCTGCTGCACGGAATTCAATGCATTTTAAACATTAATTAGCATGGAATATTTCTCTTTATTCTAAAATATTGTTAAGTTAGTCGCAGGCTTGGCATGAACACATTTCAATATTACAATAACTTGAAATTTTAAAATATTTAAATACAGTGGACTCTAAATCAGATCCTGTTGGAACCAAGGAAATATGATGGTTTACACAGAGTGCTGGTATAGATAGATTTCATCCAGTGTTAAGTACCGGTAGCTGGATGTGACTTTGAAATCATTCCAGTTTACACAGAAATCTGGATTAGACAAATTCTGGTTTAGATATACTCTATAATTATATGATATTCCTATCCATATACCAAAACTATACCAGTGTTCTCTGTGAATTGTATTACAACTTGATATAGCATTTTATATTTTAAAAAGTTTATGCACATGAATGGAAAATTCTGTGAAAAATCTAGTGGTAAAATCCTACAGTTGAAGATTCAGGGCTCCAAAACCCTGACATAACCTATTTGGTAAGGATAATAAAAATTTTGAAGAAAAACATCCTACAGTTATTCAAGTTGAAGATTCATGGCTCCACAGCCCTGACATGACCTATTTTGTGTGGATAATAAAGAATTTGAAAAAAAAAATCATACTGTAACATGGCTTGTATCCCAATATCGTTCTTGTTTTATTGACATAACTTTAATGATAAGCATCCAGACATAATCATTACAACTGTCATTAGCAGAGGACACTAATGGAACAAGGTCAGCTAATCAATGATAAAACACCAATATAAAAACTATAAAAGCTAAAAACATCTTGTTATTGCAGTGTTATGGTGTTTATGTGATGTTGCGGTGCAGTAGTAAACATGACAATCCATAGCAATCAGTGCACTTGTGATTTCACAATGAGGTCATGTGTAATGATGTCACATGAAATGATGTCACATGAAATGATGTTACAGGTAATGATGTCACATGAAATGTCATATGTAATGAGGTAACACATTATGATCAAGATTTTAAGATGATGGTGTTTATGACCTGGGAGATTAGGCTTATAATAAATACACTCAGAACTCCCTCACCATTGTTACCCTGTCATTGAAACTCATCATAATGGAACCTATGGTTAGAGGCCATCCACAATTTTCAACATTTTCTCAATCATACATACTTTTGATCTCCCTCTAAAAGTGTACATCCCCAAATGAAAAATGTTGATGTGGTGAAGTAATCCAGGTCTTACATTTGTGTAGTGTAAGCTTGCCCCTTAACAAGCTCCCCATGAATGTTGAAAATTATGTATGGTCCCTTATAAAACAGTTTTCAAACAAATCCATGTTTTCATATTTTTGTGATATATTCTTACAACGTTCAGTATGTACCAATGACACATAACAGTAAAACATAAATTAAAACTATTGCATGACTGCCTAACATAGCAATGCTAGTGTAAATATGTAGAATGATAATGCATATTGTAATCATGTTAATTATAATGCAATGCCATGGTTTATGATTAACATGGTCTATTTTAGCTGTTGTTTGTTCTATTTCTGTAATACTAAAATAATAACAAGCTCACAATGGTAAGCAATAAAAACAGTTATTTTGGAAGATAATTTATTTTGTCCATTATATCTGGCAATAATTACATGCATATGAAGAATAATGTATGTACTTCAAAACCTGATTTATTTTATTTTATAGCTTTTTCAAATTATTCTTCATTTTTGATGAATTTCACTTTATAGTGCAGCAAATAATTTATGTTCATTAATTATACCTGACAATAATTATATAAAACTATTGTCTGTACTTCAAAAGTTTTTGTAGTATATCATATTAAAACTTATTTAGCAACAAAATCTATCTCACATAATGTATTAATAGTAAAAAAAATTGTTGCTAAATCATGATGTTTATATATAAATAATTTCCAAAACATATGTTAACAGGTCAAACTGAGATGGGAAATACTATAATCAGTGCCAGGACTGCTATCTTACATCCCTCCAATAAATAGAGAGGATCATAGATAAGATGATTTGAATGTCAACATTCAACTCTGATAGACACATCTTGAAATGATTTCCTATCTTTGAACGTTTTTACACGTTGAAGTGATTTCATGATTTATTACATGATAAAGCAATGTGTTAGCATGATAGAAAACAACACATCAATCATACAACATGTAGCATCTTACAACAATTTAAAAATTGAAAATACAGTGAAACCCCTCTAAACCGGACACCTTTGGGCCAAGTAAAATGTCTGGTTGTCAGAGGTGTCCAGTTTTCAGAGGTTAGATTTACATTAAATGGACACAATGGGACCAAATTGTTTGTCCGGTTTTGAGAGGATTCCGGTTTAAAGGGGGTCCGGTTTAGAGGGGTTTCACTGTATATAAACATTTACTGCAAAACACATTGAACAATGAACACAAACAACAGACAATGATAGGCAATAAAAAAGACATACAACATACAACAATGGGTGAACACAGATCTGATTCTAATGGTTAATATTTGGTTCAATTTAACATCAAAACATAGTCACTTGCAATCAAATCGACAGAACTATTATTGCATATGAAATCTCTGAACAAGATTTCAAGGATAATTTGATGATGATTAGCAAGTGAGAGAAAATGAAGCAGCCAATGAAAAGGAGTTAGTCTAAAACATCAGTGGATATGATGAACAAATTCCTAAAAAACCTATTACAGTGGACTCTGTCTAAACCAGATTCACTTAGGACCAGTTTAGACAGAGTGCCAGTATAGACAGATTTCATCCACAATTACGGTAGATGAATGCAACTTTGAAATTATTCTGGTTTATACAGAAATCTGAATTAGACAAATGCTGGTTGATACAGAAATCTGGATTAGACGCATGCTGGTTTAGACAAAAGTCCACTGTGCTAGAAAGAAAATTGGACTATGCTATGATGCACCATACTAAAACTAAAACTTTCTGAAGTTTATGATAATGATACTAAATGGCAATGATGATGATGATGATAATGAGATGATGATGATGTTGAGTATTTAGAATTACCTGTTGGGTTCATTTGTCTCATTGGATAACGGTTATCTTCTTCAGATTCGGAAGTGTGTGAGCACTTATGTCTATTAATCTCAGAGTTTAAAACATCAGGTGGTTGAGCGTATATAGATCCTTGATGACTGAGACGCAAAGAGATGGGTGCATGTTCAATTTCCTCATCAGATCCACTCATGTAACTATATGCACGTGCATGGCTGCCTGGGGTTCGGCTCAGAGGAGACACTGCATGCTCATTGGGTGTCAAACCTGAGATAAAGCAACAAAATATATCTCTGACCTGACTAGTAGCGGGAAGCTTTATAAATCATAGATTCAACATACAACTGTGCAATGTTTTAGTAGTTGTAAACCAGATTAGTGGGAAATGTTTAGCAATTTTGTTTAAAAAATGTTGAACTGTACATAAAAAGTGTTAAAAATTTAGTTTGTCTTCTTTTTTTTAAAGTTTCAATGTCGCAATTTTGTTTCAAAAATGTTGAATTGTATATAAAAAGTGTTAAAAATGAAGTTTTTTTGTTTTTTTTAAATTTCAATACATGTACTTATAAAAGTCTTTCTTTGTATCCCAACCCAATATTCAGTTAGTGTAGCATTCAATGAATAAAGAACATAAATTATAGTTGTTTAAGGCTGGTTGTGGGTTACATGGTTTTATTACATCTGTGTCACACTTATTGACATGACTTTCCATTGGAAACCACCTCTGGCTTTTATCAGAGGCTGCTCCCAATGGGAGAATGCTTGAATGTAGTTATCTGATGGAAGCACATAAATAAATTTACCCTACTCTGCTTATTGACATTAAAATGGAAAGGTCTTAAAATAGGACAGAAAATGTTAAATGTAACAGCAGTAATGTTCAATAATGCTGTAGCTCCAATAGCTCCAATGTTGCATGAATGATCACATTCTTAGCAGCACATCAGCATACTAAAGCCATCTGCTGCATGGTGCCAATCACGCTTGGTCAAGGATGGTTAGAATATTTTTTTATAAATTGCAGCAAGCTTTGTTTTCTCTTTGCTAGATGAAGACAGAAAACAATGTGACCTTTAGTAAAACTGTTGTGGTGCACTAGTTGGCATGGAAATAATGCAACGGAAATCACAATTCCTTTTTTCCATCAATCATCAATCCAGCAAATTTAATACAAGAGAGATGCTATTGGTGATATAAGTAGAAACAGACGGGGAATTTAAGAATAAAAGCCTGCATTCTAAGTCTTTTAATTGAAAATTTGATTGAACAATATTTCATTGGGAAAAAGCTTATTTATGTATGGGCATCCTGCTTTCAGTGTTTTGTATAATTGCACAGTTCTGTCAATTTTATATCTAACAGGAAGCAAAGACAATAACGTGAAGCAAACAATGGCTAAATTAGTAAAAAATACAAGAAATATGAATGCATATAACTATAAGTAAAGCAGCTGAGAAAGACAAATCAATGGAAACACTTGAAGCCATAGATGAATAACATTAAAATACTCTACACGAGATGGATAACATTAAACTGCTCTACACAAGATGGATAACATTAAAATACACAAGATATCCTACTGAAGTGATCAATAACATTAACAGCAGAGATGACTAGTTTGTTGTAATCTACGCATTACTTCAGTTTCCATAGAGACAGAAGAATTAAGATCTCGTTACATTTCCTAACCATTGCATTTTAAAATACGGTAAGCAACCAAGCATTGGAAAAATCCATTAAAGCCTCCATTTTACCATAGCACTGACAACTATCAGCACTTATCAGGTTCACAAATACATATGTATGTGAAATTTTGTATACAGAATGTAGGATGGCTGGAAACGTTACAAAAGAACAGTTAGATGTATACTAACATTTGCTGTTCAGGAGAGGCATCTGCTATAACAGCCTGGCTCTGAACATAGACATTAAACAATTTATTCTATCCTATACTGACAGCCATAGAAAATGCAACACTCAGTTATTTGACTTCTTTTTTTGTGGAGAAATGGTCTGAAATATAGTGTAGAATGAATGCAACTGGATGTAAGGTCATGTTAAAATGTACTTAGTTTGTATGCATGTTTGGGAACAAAATTCTTAAAAATCTAAAAAATGAACGAAAAAAAGTTGTTGCCACATTTTCTGTGATGGTCAGTATAATATGTTTGTTCTCATTATGTTCATAATAATTATAACAATGTAGTTGTTCCATAGGTTTATCAAGTAAAATGAGATTCTTAGAAGAGTTACTTGGGGGGAAGGTTTGGTAAAATATTAAATACAGTCAAACCTGTCTTAATCAGCCACCCAAAGGGGTACCAAAAGGTGGCCTCAGGACAGGTGGCTGCTTTATACAGGTTATATTGTACTAAATTAGCTGATTTTGGAGAAAATAAAGGTGACATTTGAAGAAAGGTGGCTGTTAATACAGGTTATATTGTACTAAATTAACTGATTTAGGAGAAAATAAAGGTGGCCTAGAAAGGTGGCTGCTTAATACAGCTGGCTGCTTGAGCAGGCACTGGTGTGATAAGACATCACTAACACTGGACAACACATGGCCTTCTTCTCTATTTTATTAGTGTTTTAATATTTTACTGCTTGACAGACACACAATTATCACACCACAGTAGCCACACTTGGTGAAATAGTGGGAGGAGATGGCTATTCTCGGAGAAAAGTGAATTAATGTAATATATCATAGTTTCTAGAAAATGAAAAAAATATCTTATTGCTTTCAGAAACGGCTATTCTCGGAGAAAAGTGAACTAATGTAATATATCATAGTTTCTAGAAAATGAAAAAATATCTTATTGCCTTCATGAGACTGACATCTCAAAGCTATACAGTTGATGTACAAGTGGAAGTTAGCACTTCTTGCTCACAGAAGATTGTGTTTATCAAATTTGTCCAATCAAATTAGTGTCTGTACATGTACTACGGCTGGTCCTCCTGAAGCAAACTAGTTAGATTTTGCAGGAAAACAAAATTAGTGTAACGTTGGAAGACATTAATCCAGTGATTCCCTATCAAACAGTATCCAGACACACTACCGGACAGATGATTGTTGTTGAAAATGTGCCTGGCAGAAAATCTATCTACTTGTAATCCAGTGACAATCTACCATGTCATGCCTGCTTGTAGAACTGCCATAAGAAGTAACTAAAGCCATGATGGATATAACAATTCTTTTTGGAAGTATTTAGGAATAGACTTGAGAAAATGCAGATGCTTGAAAATCCATAATTATGTTTCAGTGAGGGAATGGATGTAGCAATAAAATTAATCTTTATAGATTTTTCCATTTAAAAGACAAACAAGGTTGCCTGAAAAAGGACTTGGCTAATGAATCAAGTGACATTTAAACGTTAAGCTATTTCAAGTTATATATGAACATGGGAATAGCCTCCATGTTTAGCTCGGTTTGTAATGATTGCGTGGAAAACGCGAGAACGTTTCAACCAAATAAAAAACACAACCACATGAGAAATGGTAAAAAGGACAACTATTGAATTTCTTGACAGGATCTCGTGGAATTGTAGGAAATCATTGTTATTAACAAAAGGTTATTTTGTGAAAAAACGTGCATTTAAAAAATAAATTACGAATCCTTTTTTGTTTATTAATTGCAAAAAGCAACGATAACACAATACAATTATAAAAATAATTATATTTTAAGTGCAATTTATCTTAGGTTAAATAATAATTAAAAAAACTGACAAATAATCTATACAGGTTCCACAAGGGAGTAACAGAATACTACACAGAAATTTCCTTTTATTGACCAAATTAGTACTCTTCAATCAATCTTGTTTATAAAGATGCTTGGATTAAACAAACATCCAGGTTGTACAGGTTACTGTTTAGACAGTCTACTGAATATACAACCCAATGTTTGAAGATTTCAGAAAAAAGTCTTTTTTAAATCTATTCCTACAACATATGTTAGGACAGAACCTATCCCTCAAAGTGACTGGAGGCGAAGGAAGACAAAGAAAGATAAATGCAAAGGACTTCCACCTGGTGAGAAATATTTGTATAGTCTGCACCAACTAAATCACTTCATTGTTATCTCGAAATGCCAAAACATACACACAACCGCTCTAAATCATCTGTGATGTATTGGAAAAGGTCCCAAGCCACAATTATCATCTACCCTTTAAATATGCAACATCTGCATAAGAAAATTAATCTCATCCAACTGTCGTCAAGGGAATATGTGACCTTTCACAACCATATCTCTTGAGATAAAGTTTTAACTATCTGCTACAGAGCTATTTCTTTATCTATTAAATACATTCTGTTCTGATAAACAATACAAATGTAGTTTTTCTGATTATTCAGGAGTTACTGCACAGCAATGCACAACTATGGATTTATTGGAGATGGTAATAATCATGTTTAGTGTGTACTCATTGAATTGGAATATCATGTAGACCTGAGAAGCGATTTCCTGGGTTAATTCACTTGGCATGGAATCCCAGGCTGTCTATTACCAAATGTTTACTGACAATTCCTCACACTGGAGAGGTTCTACATGGACAACAAATGTAAATAGAAATAGATGATAGCAGGGAAATTGTTTTTTTTACAATTGGGTCACTGGTTGCAAATTAGTATTTCCGTACCAAGTTAAACCTGATCAGATGCATCCGGGAAGAGAGAGAACAGAGAACTGCTTAAATGAATCAATTGAAAGAACAAATTGATCAATGAAACTAAATATCCTACAAATCCACACACTCATTAATAGTGTTCCAGAAAAAATATTACTTAATTTCCTGTCACTCAGCTCGTAGTAGATAAGAGAAGAAACAAGCCTTGCTAAGTGCTCCATCACCGATATCTGAGCACCAACCAGATTTAGTAGCCTACATTAATACATGTACCACAACTGGTTCATCAAAGGCCATGGTAAGATTAAAAAAATCAATGTGCTCTAGTGGCATTGTAAAATAAAACAAACTTTACTTTTACTTCCTATAGCTTTCTGCTTTTTATTTTTTTAAATAAAATTATCATGAACTAAAATACATTTCTATGTAATTATGATGTTTTTAAAACTAAAAATTTAATACGGAAACAGTTTATCAATTTCTCTGCTATTTCAACATCAAAGAATATTTAAAAAGTGATTTGTAAACCAAATTAAAAAAATATTTCCTGTTATTTTTGGATTTTCCTTTTTTTTTAAATTCACAATCTTTCTTGTCCATAAGAAGACCCAGAAATGTTTGAATGGTTAACCTACTTTAACAGGTTTTCAGAAAACGACCACATTACTTACTTAGGTTTTCAGTAAACAGACCACCTTACTCAGATTTTCAAAAAACAGAACACCTTGCTTACTTAGTCTTAGGTTTTCAGAAAACAGACCACCTTCCTTACTTAGGTTTTCAGAAAACAGACCACCTTGCTTACTTCTAGTGGTTCTCTACATAGATGAACAGATTGCATGTCTAGTGTCTCTCAGCGGATCAAGGTGTTAAACATCTCATTTCTCTCTGGTATAGCACTTCTCCAAAGAGATTCAGTGACAGGAAAGACAGATGAGAGGATTTATACTGAGAATGTTCATTTCCAAGAAAAACTCAAAATATTTTTTTTCAAGTGAGATTTTTTCTACAATACCATATTGCTTAAATTGTTTAGATATTTACAAATGTATACAATATCATAAATTTGCTTCTTGGAATAAGAAATTATTTTTTAAATCTTCAATTTATTCCAGTTTAATTGTTAAAGAACATCTGATTGATGTGGTGAATAAATGTAATTTAAGATCATCAACTTGATTTTCATATAAGAGTACTGCTTCAAATTCAAGTTTAAAATTAAATAACTACCAAAGATAATATTATACACATTTTTGGTGTTTTGAGATATCTGAATACGTGTTAATATTTTCATATTTGGATCTATCTTAAAATAATACTGAATTATGCTGTAATCACATAAAACCTCAATTAATTTTTTACAAATTTCAATATTATCACCATGGAATATAAAAAAGTGACTATCTGCATTGTTTTTCAGTCTGCTGTGGAATTGTAATTTTCTGACAAACACTTGTGACTGCTACATGAGAAGTTCTACTGGTCAATTGATCACCAGCCTCTGACAGGTGGGATTAACTGGGACTATTATAGGCAAAGTGTGCCGGCAGACCATGTACCTTGCCACAGTGGCATTAACAGCAGTTCGAGGACACAGGATGGAACATAACAAACATGATGGATGGATGCACAGGATCATGATGAAAACCCTGCATTACTATTAAAAGGATATCTAGAATAAGCAAGGCAATTTCTCAATCACCAGGCTTAGGTGACACGTCTAACTGCCACTCCATCAGAGCAGACATCCACAACCGGATCTTGTTCCTGCAACTTGGAACAAGTGATTATTTATTTCTCCTGTTCAGATTATCACTAGTTCAGGTCAATGATGTCCTTTTGCTGTGCAGTACAAATTAATAGACCAGTTGATAGGATGTAATTATAAATGACTGTGAAACACCAAGATAACTGGACAAGGTGTTTTTGCTTTGCAGTACAGATTAATAGTCCAGTTGATAGTAATTATAAATGAATGGGAAACTCCAATATAGCTGGACAAGGTGTTTTTGCTTTGCAGTATGGGTTAATGGCCCAGTTGATAAAATGTAATTATAAATGACTGGACAACACCAATATAACTGAACAAGGTGTTTTAGTGTTGCACTACAGATTAATAGCCCAGTTGATAGGATGTAATTATTAATGAATTGGAAACACAGAGATAGCAATGGTTTGGTGACTAAGGTGAATGTATTACAAATGTAATTAGATTTATAAAAGTGGTTGTACAATTTCCAATCATGTATCTCATTGGTAAAACATATGTACAATTAATACTAATAATTAGAATAAGATGTTCAGTGCAATCAGATTTAAAATGTAACTGCAGTGTATGGTAAAATGGTTGCTCAACATCTACATACAATAATAGAAAGAGTTCCTAGAACAGGATTTCTATATAAGCTGGGTGAGAACAAAAAGCAAAACACCAACATGTCTAGAAGAAATAACATGTTAATCTTTACTATTCTACTACAGCTTTGCACAGGTAGCACACCAAACACATAAAATATTGATCTATGTACCTACCAATAGCTTAGCAAACCAGTATGGTACATATAGGCAACATTGAAGGGACACATATAGCCTAGAAGACTTGTACATGTAGGTAGGACACATACATTAAAGCATACATGATGATCTGTACATATTATCATGGGTTTAATGCAAAAACCAGCTAAGTGCATTTTTCCTACTTTTGAGAAAATGAGGTTTAAAGTTTTTGCTCTGTTGCTAAGGTACTGTTAAATGGTTTTGATTCTAATTAACTGTGATCTAATTAGTAGGAGTATCATTATGATATTTTTAGACAATGTAAATTAACCCTTTCTTCACCCAGCAGTACCAATAACTCAATTTCGACAAAACTTGCACTTAGCTGGTTTTTGCATAATAGTATTAATACCCTCGATATTGGTTTGCTTTTAAGATTATACGAAATACTGACAGAAAATAACTTTATTTTTTTATTGATGGTAAATATTTCAAATGTTTTGTTGATTCTTATTTTATTTTATTGTTTGGACTTTTAATTTATTTATTCATTACTGATTAAATTTTGACATGTTTTGTTGTGTTATTACACGTGGTATTTGCATGAATAACATATCCAAACAATTAAATAATCGTCAATAAAAGATTTGAAATATTTATTATAAGAAAAAAAACCTTGCATGTTTTTTTCTGTCAGTATATGAAACAGAACAGTTAAAATTCATGTACACTGAAAAATATTAGAACATTTTATTTGTATTTAATATTTTTATGATTACGTATATCAAATGTGAAAAATAACATTAAATTAATTTTGGGTTTAGCAGGAAAACTTATGACTTAATGCTTTACTATAAGTATAAGATTATCTAACTTAATTAATGTATACAGTATATATTTATTACTCAAAACATGCCTTAATAATTACGTCACTACTTACAAAAAAACCCCATACAGATGAAGTGTTAATTATATTATAGGAGCGGGATGTAGCTCAGTCAATAGCGTGCCTGCCTTTGAAGTGGTCGGTCGTCAGATCGATCCTTCTTAGTGGACCCATCTGCTATTTGGGCTATTTTCCATTCCAACCAGTGGTCCACAACTGGTTCATCAAAGGCTGTGGTATGTTCTGTTCTGTCTATGGAAAAGTGCATATAAAAGATCCCTTGCTGCTTATCGAAAAAGAGTAGCCGCAT